>JXSR01S014720.1:0-17111 GCA_000969725.1 Ophiothrix spiculata | reverse complement strand
CCACACATATAACAAGTCATCGTTCATGATTTCTACAATAAGGCACTTTTCCCTGGGGCCCCACAACCCTTTTCTTCTTCTTTTTCTTCTTCGTCTTCCTTTTTCTTTTTTTTTCCCCTCTTTATGTATGGGGGGCCCCTTATCCCTGGGGGCCCATGGACTTTGTCCACCCATGCCACCCTATTGCTACGCCAGTGGTCTCATAGTCAGTTATGATTTTTTTTGTTTGTTATTATGTTTTGTAAACTTTCGTAAAGTTAAACCTTTGTTAATTACAGAAATTACCATGGGCTTGTACTAAGGCCGAAACCATAGACGGCCTCCAAACAAAATTTTCACTACCAAACATTTGGTTGTGATGTCAAAATGACGAGTGACTCCAAACAAAATAACTCAAACACAGAGTTGAGACCAAATAAAATTTCGCGCTAGATTGCACATGTTATTGACTTGCCATATTGATGAGTTGACATAGGACGTCATGCCCCGCAGTGTGCGCGGTCATAAAAAAATAATAAGCAAAATGAGATACATAATGAGATGATTTTCAATTTGAGACACTTTTGCCAATTTGAGTTATTTTTGAATACTAGAGATACCCATTGTTCCTTGCCCGGCACTATACGTGCACAGAAGGTTTTATTTAAGACACATGCTTTCATGATTCGCGCCAAAGAAAGTAGCCTATTGAAATGTTTAGTGGCAGACTCATTAGACTAAAGACTAGACTCATTATAACTCATTTATCATTTTGTGTTGTGCTCTTCATGTGGATTTACTTGATATTGAATAATGGTAAAGCGAAGTGAAGTATGATGAATAGGTGATATCATAGGAGTATGTGAAAAACATTTCAGAAATATATTAATCATATATTTTGATCGTTTTTCATACACAGCTAAAGAAATACTAAATATTTAATCAAAAATAAATCTGATTGAAAACAACCTAAAATATCACAATGAAAACAACATTTTCGAACAACTGATTCTGATTCTGATTTATTTCAATATCAACATATAAACTTAATTCAGAAAAAGAGAATGTCCTTTTCATAGCTGTTTATTCAGTTTAATGACACTTCAAACCCATGATGGAGATAGATGGGATTCTGTAATATCGCCTCAGGCCACAAGGTACTCTTCCATTATTCAGTTCACCATCGTGCAATTTGAGTAAAATTAGATAAAATATAACAATAAATTTGTATCAATGGTGCCACTTTCAAGTCTCAGATTTTACTTTTTATGAAATATAGTATTTGTTAATTATTTTCACTGAAAATCAAACAGGTGGTCAATTTGAAGAAAGAGTTACTATAAATAATGAAATGGGTTTGTTTTAGTTGCGGTACTTAAGTCAGCATCAGCTCAAACACAAATGTCAACATGGTTAAGGCCTTTCGGTTTCTGACCCTTATTGTAAACCCAAAAAAATACTAAAATGCATGACTCAAGGACACTACTGAGTTGTAATTGTAACGTTAAGAAAAAGAAAAATAACACTTCGCATCTAAATAAAGTTAAAAATTAAGGGTCACATAAACTCTATAGGTCACACTATGTCATACATTCAGAAGCAAAACTTAACATTCCGGTTTCGAAAAACATTTAACATGACATTTCGGAGAGATAACAACAAGAACCTTTATTTCGTATTTGTTGTAAAAGTTTGCCGACTTTGTTATGCTTGATTTGATACTTTCTATTGGCTTCTGGTATAGCACTCAATAAACACACATGTAAGTAAGTGATATTTTTTCATTTCATCTGGAGATGAAGCTACTTTGCTTTTAATGCCTATTTTTGATATTGATTATGGTATTGAGATCATGAAATCGGACCAGCTGAATTATAATATTAAGGTCTTCATAGAATTTATCATAACTTTAAGTTAAAAGACCCAAAGGTCACAATTTCACCCAAAAAAAAGCTGTTTGAAGATGAGATTATGTACAATAAAAGATAATTTTTTTTATTACCTTTATTATCTGTATTACCTGTAACCTAATTATCTCAAAAAAAATTGTAAAAAATATTGCGTTTATATGAACACACACAGTAAAATGGCATGACTCTACTTCGAAATACCATGCATGTATTTTTTTTAGTACTTTACATTATAATATATTATTTTTACATAATCAATTCAAATCAAATTTAAATTTATATCAAAAAAATGAAATGACAGACATTATAAAACTATCAAGAGATGTAAGAGACGGCTGAAAGGCCAATGAGACCCGTTGACCCATATGTAACACAGTAGGAAAAGACAAATACTAAAAAGACACAACAATGACCTCAAAGGGCGTGGGATTGTATGTGACAAATCGAAGTTTATCACAGGCTTGGAATAGGTGACATATAGAATTCTAAAATGTTAAACCGATTTAAATTATTTTTTTTTTTTTTTTGGCAAGGGTTCCGTAAAACGCCGCCGTTCGGTGTTTTCATTGGTCATAAAACACTTGCTTTTTATTGATTAATTATAAAGAAAAACTAAAATTACCTAAAAAAACCTACCTAGATTTATTATTTATATGTAAGATGTTAATAGGCAACGGTGACCATAACATTCTTGAATGTGTGTTTTATAACCAATTTTTAAAGAAGCAAATATGTTTTATGCCAAAAAATAGATAGAGTTATAAAGCAGTCTAATGGTGCGTTCAGACTCCAGCGATTTCAACGCAGCAACATCGCTCGATACGCAGTTTTTAAGTTTTAAAGCGCACATATCGTAGCGCATGTAAAGACTGCGTATCGAGAGATATTGCAGTGATGAAATCGCTGGGGTCTGAAATTATGCACCATTAAACAATGCAACATTGCGGTAAATCGTACGCGTTCAATAACCTGTGGATCACTCAACAGTTACCTTTAAGCATTAGTTACTTTATAAGAATTGGGAGTTTCATAAGGTACTTTACCCTTTCTTTTCTTGTACTTGTTTTCATATTTTTTATTCGACAATTAGGATTAGAATAGCTTATAGAAAGCATTTGAACATTTTACGGAATGATGTCAACGACCAATAAAGTTAAAAACTGTCATTAATTATTAAGCATATAG
The DNA here is from genome assembly GCA_000969725.1 of Ophiothrix spiculata. Classification (NCBI taxonomy): domain Eukaryota; kingdom Metazoa; phylum Echinodermata; class Ophiuroidea; order Amphilepidida; family Ophiotrichidae; genus Ophiothrix; species Ophiothrix spiculata. The sequence goes on along the minus strand of JXSR01S014720.1, from coordinate 14,037 downwards.
TGTAATACCCTTAAAGTTTGCTAAACAAATGCAGGTATATACACTGTAAAAATTCCAGTAAAACCGAATTATCAATAGGTATAGATGGGCCCTATAAATATCACCACGCATTGACGGGAAAATCCCAGCTTTGGACTAGTTTTGGCACATTAATCGGTTTGTCCTGTATGCGAGAACGCTTTAAAGTATGATAATATTAAATTAATATGACTTGGTAATATTTGTTTTTATTACCTAACCTTCATAATGAAAGCGATTCTACAAACAAAAATGCAGAGTTGACTTGCAAAACGACTTTAATATGTCTATTTTACACTTTTATGAGAAAAAGACAGGAGACTACTATGACATAACATTGCTGATAATGATTTTAATAATTCTGTACGAATATGTCTTTAAAGGTAACGGGTGATTTAGATAAATGTAATACGTCAAATAGTTTCGTAATTATTGGCAATTGTTTTATTTTGTAAATTGGATGTAAGTTGTTTGTTGTTTTTTTGCAGGAAAACCCATATAATTTCAATTTAAGAACCCCCTATCTTTTACATTTTGAATTTGTGTGCAAAATTCCTTTTTCAAGTCTTCATTAGGCTTTAATGTACTTTATCACTCGTCTTTCTAAGCCTGTTTCTGTAACACGTCTTCCTGAGGGAGGGGGGGGGGGGCGGGCCTGTGATTTTGAACTTGGGACCGCCCAAAGTTATATTGATTGATACTATAGTATAGGGTAGGGTCTGTTCTTTCCATTGATACCAAAAATGGTCACTTTTTCAAAAAATCGCTATAAAAGTTCTAAATGTCAGATTGTTGTCGGTTTTTTGCTAATAAATGAAGGAATCAACATTTATTCTAACATGTTCTGTTAAAGTTTCAAGTCAATAGCATGAAGATATTTTCAAAATGGCAACCAATTTTCAAAATGGAAAACCACCCCTAACTTTGACGGCCTCGATTTGTTTTCATCAAAATGACAGCAAAGGATGTAAACACAATTACCCAAATGCTCGGGGTCGCTTTGTTTTGCGTTTTGGTGCAATCGGCGATCATCCGTTAGGGGATGGGAGGCGATGGTACCCCCACCCCCACCCCTTAGGAATACGAGGGTTATAGATACCACATTTCAACATTTTGGCATATTTAATAAAAAAAATACCATATTTAGGCAAGACATTTGGCCCGAAAAGTAACGTTTCGTGATTTAAGCCCACTTAGCGGTATTGTGGGTTTGTTTTTTTTTCAATTTGTTTGCCAGAATTATGCACAAGTAAGAAGACTGAAAGAATCTGCCAAAAAAAACCCTCAATTTTGAAAAGAAAAAAGTCTCCATTAGCCATTTTGGAACTCAGCTCTTTAAATACAAACAAATTTGCAGTGCAGCTTAATCAATCTTTTTGGACATATAAATAAAGGCATTTAGAATAAAGGAAATCATTATAATCTAATGGGAAATTGAAATTTTACAAATTCCTTTAATATTAATTGTCTTGTCATCTTAAGACCTGCGGTACTGGAAGCACAAAATCTCTCAGATGACGGAAGCATTGTGGTTAATCTTTTAAAAGGGATACAGTGTCATCGAATTCATGGTCACTGATATTTATAAACTGGACTTATTGTCAAAGACTTCAACGAGGTTTGCCTTAGATAAATTTTAAATAAGCCAATTATTCTTCCAACTCTTAGTTGTTAATTAAAACGCATGACAGTAAAGATGTGTGACAGGCATAGATTTACAGGGGAGATACAAGGTACGCCGCCATTTTCATTCCGGCAAGGGGACACAATTGGGGATATTCGGGTTTTTGTCATAATGTGCACGTAATTGGGCTCTCCAGAAGCGTCAAATGTAGATGCATCCAGATGAATGTAGATTTCCTAAGTGTAGATTGTGTGCACACAGTCGCGCGTCAATCTGACTTTACTCGGCTTGACTTGGTATAGTACACAGTTGCTATATCTAAACAGCCAGTTCAAGAAAACCCACTGCAACTATTTATCATTTCGCTTTCAATTAATTCTTACATCAACTTCTCAACTTTTTTTACATCAACTTTTTTTAACGTTTTGCTTCAATGTTAATGCACTCCCAAATAAATTTGAATAGACACACGACACCAATAAAGTGAGCGAAGGTTCTTCGATGATTCACAATGATGAAATAGGTTTTCAATTAAATCAGCGCACGTATCGTCAAATTAAAATATTTAAACATGTTGTAACACATGTAAATCACACCTAAAAATAATCTTAAAAAGTGACAAGATCATTAGAAGTACGCTGGTTTGTACATCAAATCATAATACCGTATTCTGTTGTGGATATTTCCCCTATATAGCAATTTGTTAACATCACATAAAAAAATAACCTGTTCAAATATGTTGTCTATCCGAACCAGTTGCAAATAAAGCCTCTTGTCATTTTCACTTTTTTATATTTGCAAAAACCGTGCTAAAAGGGTGAAAACGACACATCAATAAACTTACTCAATTTCCAGTAAGTCAAGCTATGGTGTAGCAACGGTCAAGGAGTAATGCATATAACTGAGATAAACGCGTTCAAAGATTAATATGGCATATATTTTATGTTGACTGTCCTCAAAATATACAGATATATTTCATTTTTCCGATCTTGAATGAAACGTTGGTGGTATTTGAAGTACAATACAATACACTACAATACAATACAATACAAAAAGCATTAACTGCGTCATTTTCAAAACGGCTCAGAGCGCTTATAAATACAAACCTTAAAATATTACTAATGAAGTAAGCATAAGGATTGTGAATCTATCACAAATTGATTTCGGCAAAATACTATCTTGACATGTAGTCCAAAATGAAGTTTGCTGCATTAACGGCTCGTTTGAAATGGACGGTCACAAATGGGAAAATTTTATGTCTACTCATTTTATTAACTATCTTGTATTGATACCTACGATTGAAAAGTTATTTCTTTAAGAATTTAAATAGAATACATTCTCGACTAATCAAGTCAGATGAGATTTCGTATGACTTTATCTTGTTTCCTTTTTTCCTTGTAGTTCCAATCTTTATTTAATGTGATCCACGTTTAAATAGACACATCATTTATAAAGTGACATTTAATTACAGGCAAAGAGCAAAAGAGGAGGCATTATCGTAAGTGGCATTAACGATATTAGTCTGGGTTGAGAGAAAAACAATCCGAAGTAAAGTTGATGAGAAATGTATTCAAAGTCACGAATTTGGCCCAATTTAGTTATTCGTAAAACTTAATGTAATTGTATAGATTGAGGACCCTGATACAGATAAAGAACTTGATCTATAAGATGGCTGTGTGCATAGCCTAGATGGGTTATCTTTGCTGACTAGCCGCTTCCCAATCAAATTTAAACTAAATTGATGGACAGTAAACGAGGATAGTATGTTTTACGTGTTATAATCTATATGATATTTCATTTTGTTGATTAACCTATACCGCTGGGAGATGACTAGGAGATAATTCAAGATCAGTTAAGGGAATTTTGTGTTTTATATAGATTAATTGCATAATATCAATTTCATATAAACATCGGAGATGATTCAAACTGGAATATTGCAAATTTAACTTTAAAATCCTTTCAGGTACAATATGAAAAATTCGAGTATGTGACAGTAATTATAGACACCACATTCATATTTAACTTACTCTCCTTATACACATGTACATATTACAGGTTGTAACAGAAAAAAATATACATTTTTGTTAGCAATATCATTAGGAAAATAAAAACGTTGAATTCACAAACTTTCCCTTATATGAAAGGCTGTTTAATTTGCTACCAGAAGCAGTTTAAATAGTCTCATATAATGGTCAGGGTCAAAAGTTACGACCCTTTAAGTAAAGAACACTGAAAACCACTTGGGCCGATTTCACCATTATTTCAACGTAAACAGTTTTTCATGATTCGATGACGATTAACAATGCAGTGAGATAAATGACAAAAAGCACATTCCATATTCAAGAGTGTTTTTATTTTTTCATATGATAAGAATAATTCATAAATAATTTTCCTAGCTCAATTGATAAAACTTGAGTTTTAAGGAAGTTAAGTTCAGAAATGATCTTTTATTTGACCTGTATTTAAGATATCTGAATAGTCTTAAAGTGCTTGCATGTTGACATGTCATTTAGATGATATGTTGTCTTACCAACTAGGATATCTCTTAAAAATTTGTTCTGGCATCCAAACGTTAAGAATACAACAGTCTTCGGGCAAGGTCATCATTCAGAAGTATATAATATGACTTTGTTAGATGGAACTCTAAATCAGCCTCGTTGTCCTGTTGAATGTCGCACAGCGATATTCAAGCAGTCAATATACTACACACCATCTGTTAACAAACATTGCAATATTTCTGGGTCTGGCGAAGTTTGTCGAGCACTCACGGTGGCGCCCGATGAGTTTGTGGCCTTCCGATTGTTTCCTTGAGTAAAACGAACACTTTGTATGTGTACATACATCTTGATCACAGTTTACTAAACAGAAATATTTTTAGATGGCGACAATCGACCGAAATTTGAGTGATTTCTGACTCTTTGAAATATGTTATTTTGTAGAAATATTATTTTTTATGAAAAATGAAATCACGTTTTTGAACTAAAATATTATTTTTTTGCTAGTTTTGCGACATTATTCGCTAGTTTTCTAGTATGGATTATACTTCAACAAACACGTCTGGAGCTATGAAAAATGCCAACTTTGCCCCTTTTTTGCCAACTTTGCTCGATAATAACGGGACTTTTATCGTCTTTTTTCGGAATTTCAAGTAACTGAACAGCATTACAGTACACCCATAATGCAGTTCAATTTAGTGTGGATTTTCCCCGCTGAACATCCAATTAGTTCATTCATGCCCACTGAGTTGTTACTATGTATTGTGGGAAAGTCTTAAATCATCCTCTGGCTATTTGCCTAGACAGGTTTGTGGTGTGGAGGTAATTACCAGATGATTACGATATAAACTTATTGTAATAAATCAGATCCGTGAAAACATTGTTCGTGGAGCGGGGCAGTCATATTTGAAATGGATGCAGGTGTAAGGCCCACGCTCTGACAGACTGGGGCATTCGGTAAGAGCACATGCTCAAACAATGAGGGGTCATAATTGGGTGAGAGCATGATTTTTGGCATTCGGTGAGAGAAAAATACAAAAAATTGAGGTCCTATTGGTCTCAAAATGATGGGTCATTGGGTAAGAGCACGAATTTTGGAATGAGTGAAATTTGGCATTCGGTGAGAGAAAAATATAAAGATTTATGGGGTCTTTGGGTGAGAGCACATGCAAATATAAAAAAAATAAGGGGTCTACGGTGTCAGCGAAGCTTAAAAGGGGGTCTTTTGAGCCTTATATATGCATCACCTCCAGAGTGGGGCTGCCCTCCCCCCGGGCGACTTGCCCAGCGCTATACAGGGACACGATGTCAAGGCAATAATATTCGGAGTGAGCTCAAGCTGTTGATTGTGATTGTTGTTTGCTCCAGTAAGCATGAGAGTATTTTGGTACATCGCTAATAGGCAAATTTCGCTGTGTGTCGTATGGCTGATTTTGGGCATTATGTGCCATAAACTGGCCCAGGTGGTTTGAAGGTAGGGTCTGTATAATTACCATATCTCTGCTTGTAGAGCATCAATTTGGATGAAACAAAGTGTATTTTGTAGCTAAAGAAGTTGGCTTTCGATATAAATAAATGACAATGTGATACAAGGTGTAAATTTATTCTTTCAGTGTAGATAACAATGTATACTTGTTTTTGTTACAACCTGTAGTATTCAATTTTAATAATATTTCGTCAATTTTGGATGACAAAAATGTAGAGGGGTATCTGAAGACCTGCATATAAAAACATCGAATACTATTAGTAAACCCCTGCTTGTTCACGAAATACGGGCAAATATCTAGGGTCTGGTGCCATATTCTATGAGGCCGACAGGCCGAATGGAATATGGCACCAGGCCCTAGATATTTCCTGTATTTCGTAAGAACAAGCAGGGGGCAACGATTTTATCCTTTTAAGTGTACATGAATTATGTAATCTCGTTGGTAAACTTACCATCAAAAACAAAATTTTCATCATAAAAACTTTTATAAACAAAGCTTGAAAAGCCCCAAGTAACAGCCATGCTGCGCGCTTGGTTGGGTGAGCGCGTATTGATCTAGGCGTGTACGCTTGCGTCATGATCAATGCGTAAACGCTGCATTCCACATGCGATACACTCTAACGCAGCCACTTAAACGATGCACGAACACATTTTTAGTTCAATTGTTACGACCAATTAATATAGACTAGTCAATCTATGAAAATTCATGGGGGTATGTAGACGAAATTGCAACACAAGATTTTTTGGTTGAAATTATCTGCTGATTACCTCCCGAACAACAGATTCAAAATGTAGGAAAATGTAAGCTTGTCAAAGTTGTTTAATTTGCATAAAACAAAATGGCTGCCAAAACAAGGGGTTAAATTTCAAAATTAATCAAATCTTGTTCAAAACCACACCAAGATGTTCCTCTCATCACAAGGAAGCAGAAAGAGTATACTTTTACTTATGTCTGAAATATGGTTCTGGAGTTAAAGCAAAAATGTGAAAGGTCATATTAGAGGTCACGGATGTGGCTCTATGGGAGGCCAACATTTCAAAAGGGTCCGATTTTGTTCAAACTGGTCTCAAATTGTTCCTCTTGCAAAAGTATCTACACAAAGTGATAGTTTGAAGTGTGTCGGGTCAATTGTTGCCATAGTAGCAGGCAAAATAAAGTCCATATTTACCAAAGTTTTCCTTGACATGTAACCATAGCAACAACTGATTTGATGCACTTTAAACTATTACTTTGTGCAGACAGTTTTGCAAGAGGAATAGTTTGAGACCATTTTGAACAAAAACTTTTGAAATTTTGGACTCCCATAGGGCCCGTTCCATGACCTCTGATATTACCTTTTTTTTTTTTTTTTTAAATGGTCTCAAACTATTCCTCTTGCAAAATAAGATAGTCACACAACCATCAAAGAATAATATATTGCAAATTAATTATCTCTCAATTTGAGCCGTTTGTATATATTTTTTTTGCACTTTTTTGGATGTTACTATGTATATACTTTTGAGCTTTATTTAGAGCATTTCCATAAGTTTGTAATTCTAGGTGGAATCTAGGCTAGTCCCTTTAATAGCACATGATTTTATTTTACTTTTTGAAGATCACAAGATGTATACAAAAAAGCAAATTTTAAAATATTTTTTTTCAAATATTTAAGCAAAAAAAATCACATTAAAGGGACTAGCCTACACACTTCCCGCTACTTATCTCCTTACATATCCTTATAATCATCAGAGCGTATTTATATTAATATTACTCACCAGTCGATTTCTCTGAATTTGTGGATTATTGGGGAAAAAATTCTTCATCAACTTTCATTTTTTTTCCTCAGAAGAAAAAGAAATGTTTTGAGGACAATGTATCTAATTTTATTTTTTTTTGATTTTTAACATATCATGTTTCAACACCTGTGGTGGTCAAACAAATTTATATTAATGAATCGTGTCTCTTTAATATATTCAATTGATTTTGGAAGCTTTAATGGATCTTTTTGGTTAACTCATCTGAGGTAAAAAAAATCTATAGAACTTCAAACACGTGATATAGTCACTTCACCATCAGAGAATTATATACTTATACCGGTAATTATTTTTCTGATTTTTTGTTTTTAACTTCTTTTGATTTTACGATATCTTCAAGCATTATTTAGATTATTTCCCGATGTGTTTAATTCTAAGTGGAATCTAGGCTCGTCCCTTCAAGCAACCTATTTTGAGGATGTATAAAGCAAAAACCCTATGGAATTATCAAAACTAGGTCTAGGTGAGATACGGTATGTAACTCATAATCTATATTACATAAAACTAATTTTTGCAAAATCAACCTGAAAAAGAGAGAATTCCACATAGACTACTTATCAGATAGGATATACAACACGTGATTCGTAGCGGTGATTACAGGCATTCATCAAACTTATGACACAAATTAAGCGGGATATTTTGCCAAGTAGCAATATTGTGCAATTCAACATTGGCTGTAACAAGACATATGCCTTAAGGGTATACTTGATATTGATTACTTGGATGACAATATTTTTCCAAGTTCTGAGTCAAACAAATCATGTTTGTGAAGGATGATACATCCATATTTTTATTGATATAATGGTGACAATTCGTTACTTTAACATGTAAGTTAAAGTTACAAATGTATTCGTATGCTCGTATGCTTGGCCAAAGTTTTCAATAATCATTGATATAATGGTGAATATTCGTTACTTTAACATGTTATTGCAATAATGCGTAAGTTGAATACCGTATGTAAAATATATGAGTGATACAGTGGCGTTGCCATGGTTACCAGACTTTCATTATCGGTAGTTCACAATTTTTTGGGTTTTACCGACAACGGATTTTTTAAGCCGAAAAAGGTACACCCTTTTTTTAACGTAGTTTTCAAAAACTGACAAGCAAAAAAAAAGGGTATTATCATTTCTTGTCAGTTGTTTTAAATAAACAACAACAAATATGTAGCTGCTTTTAAAATGAATGTCTCATTCTATTTTTCAACATAATCAATTTCGTCATGTACGACTCAATTTGTAGCTAATGAAAGGCAAACCCCCAAATATTTTCCGACAGCGGAGTTCGACAACCGACAAATGCGCCGTTTGACGACCGACAAACGAAATATTAGTGGTGTCTGTGCACCGGTTCACCACCTCTGGTTTACGCTAGTGGAGCGATATATGATATACAAAAAAATAATTATTGTTTTACGTACCAATTATGAAAAAAAAGAATGAGAAAAAAAAAAGAAAAAAAGAAACAGAATCAATGATATTTCTTGATATGCATTAATGGCTTTTTCGTAAACATGATGAAAAAATAAAATGAAACAATCTTGCGAATATATATGACATTGTGTAACAGATTTACAATGAAAGAAACGTCCTTGAAACACTTAGGGTTAAACAAACTCGGCAACATTTTCAAACAAAATTTTCGCTACCAAACATTTGGTCCAAATACTTGCGATTTAATTTAAAGTATAAACCGGTAACAAACATTTGAGGCAATGTATAATGGCAATTCAACACATGTACAATTAAGCGCGAAATCGTATTTGGTCTCAACTCTTTGTTGGAGTTAATTTATTTGAAGTCAATCATAATGACGTCACGAAATGTTTGGTAGTGAAAATTTTGTTTGGAGAACTATGTTTTGACCCTTACCCTGCCATTAGTTTAACCTACACGTACAAACTCCCATGGGTTTGCATTTTCTTAGTACACAACGGCTTTTGGAGATTAGATCGGAGTATTCGAAGTTGTTTGGAAAGGAACAAATTACGCAACATATTGTAAAAGTGTAGGAACATTTGATCTTGCAAAAAATAGATGTCTTTATTTGAATATTTTTTGAACAACAACCAGTACTTCTTTGTTTGTTCGATGTAGTAATATAGAAAATAGTTCGTAGATCATTTAAGTAAGATGAGTCGCTTTATCGATAGACACATGGCTCATATAGTTCTGTTATCCAGCTTGTTGATGCAGGTTTGTCCGTATGGAGCATATGTTCAGCCAATGGCAAATACAATCAGGTTGCTTAAAAGTGGATAAATAGCCTATACGTTCAACTTCACACTGCCGTTGACGACCTGTTTCTAATTAAAATTATATCGTAAAAGACAATGAGACAAAAAAGGGCAAGATAGTTATGTTCAGTTTAGTAGACAGCACATTTTGTATACTCTGGAAACGAAAGAAATGTTACAAATAATTTAGATCTAAGCATTATCCAGAAGTACATATTTATTAAAAGATGTTCAGTAATTTTACCAATTCCCTACATGATATCCATGCAAAAATATATTAAAATACATGTAATTATCTTTTAAGTGCGCTAAATAACTGGAATAAAATGCTGTGTACAAACAAATTTGAGACTTTTATTGGTAATTTATTTTTTCAAAAAATTCTAGAGGTATACTTTAAGGACAATTTAAGTAACTAATCTTAACAGTCCACGACGAATTTTCTATGATTATCTCGTTCTTATTATTAGAAACACGTTTGCTATTCTCTTATGCAAATTAACCCCTTCAATATTTCTGCGTCTTGGAAGCTCTTTCATTTAACTTCATCTTGCATCTTAAATGACACAAGGGATACTAGGCTCATTCTCCGATAAAGTGTGCAACTTTGCCGTTTTGGTGTCGCTCATGTCTTGTTACTTGATTAAGGGTAAAGGGAATCTATCTGCTCAGAAAAATGTGAATCCTAACTATTTTTTAATCATGGAAAGATAAATCGTTTTCACTGCCTTTGCGGGGACTCGAACCATGGATTACGGCAGAGGTTAGTCATGCATTGCGAAGCGAGGGATCTACAGCTGAGGCAGCGTTGAGATCGTCACAAATATTCTTTGATATATTTGAACCATTCTAATTAACATATATCCTTTTAACAAGAGAGTAAAACATATCTGGACATTGTAAAAAGCAAATTAGACAGGTTGAACGGTAATTCAATGCTTGAGGTTTCTCTTTTACAATAATATACTATTATCTCAAACTAATTTAGTATTCGCTTTTCAAGTTGCACAAATTTTAGTTATTGGGACACACTGCAGTGAGTGAAACTGACCGCATTATTTGTTATTGTAGGGCCAGATAATATTTTTTATACAACATGCCCAAAGAGGCAGTGTAGACGGGTCTTATCATCCTATACATACCGTCCTACAAAGAATACAGGGCGATTTATTTGCAGTGACATATTGCATCACATGCACACAAGGTCCGGTAGAAATGCCTGCTATACTTTAAATCAGTTTGACATTTCGGTCGGTAATTGTTTGTAAAGTCACTTCCACTTGGTTGATTTCACTTAAATCTGAAAACATAGGTTCTTTCGGGCATGTTCGGAAAATATAGCAGTACATGTACTTGCAAGATATATATTTTTTTAAAGTGTGTATTTTGTCAATATTAAAATGCTTGCCTGTTGGGATTTAGATGCTATATCTTTTTGTTATTACTAAAACAATAATGGCACACATAAGGATAAACCATAACTTCGATCAGTTATTTATCTCTCAATGACCATGTGGTATCTAACGAACTTCTACTCGCGTCATGTTCATTATTATTTACACTGGAAAAGGGCAAGGTGTTTAAGTCAATTCATTCTTTGTTCAAGGTGGGACAAAAAGAACTTTTAAACCTCGTCCTACAAAGCCTTTTTTTTGTAACACGTCTAAACAATGGGGCAACCCCCTATTTTTTTGGAGCGGAACCCTCAATGAATTTCATCAGCCTGGTTCAATTTAACTAATTCTATGAAATTTAACATTGAACTGAATTTTACGCTAGGCTATCATGAATATCTTTCAGGCGTGTAAGCAGAAACGTTATGACAGTAAGTGATTAAATCTTTAGGAGCATTGACTTCAAAGAAATTACTTTTTTTCAAAGTATAGGCAGAATGTTTGATTTTACTTTCCACTATTGTTTAATTGCCAAGTTTAGCATACAGAATGAAGAATGTGGCTGAGAAAAGTATATCACGTTCAAAAGTATTAAAATGTCTGATATTTGTAACCTTAAAAGAGGGGCATCGGTTGTTATATATGTTCCGGTTGTTATTTTTTTCGCGATGACACTTTTTGACTTTTTTCCCTTTCAAGCCTTACACTCGACTAAAGACCATTTTTTATATACAAATCGGTTTCCAGTACGACATACTGATTGCATAACTTAGGCAAATGACCCACTCTTTGTAATGACCACCCCGCCCCGAAAATAAGGTGGTTTTTTTTAAGCTAGTACGAAAATAAGGTTTCCAGCCCCTACTCTTCCTTACTTTTTTCTGTAAATATTTACATCCGTACCTACCATAATCAGTTAGCCTCTTTGCAATTTTTTTTAAAGAAAAGCCCTACGCCAGGGATACTAAATGTCCAAAAATACTTTAGGAAGAAACATTTATTTTCAATAGCATAACGTAACATGTTTCCGAACCATGCATACAGATTTTCTTTTTGGATACAAGGACATTGCGGAAACCAAGAACTGTGTCGAAAACAAACAAAAATCAAAACAAACACAAATTTCATTTGTTGGCAGAATAAAGCCCAACTCAATATCTGCTGAATTTACACAATTACATTTTTGCGGCATGCATCCAGCGTCTCTACGGCTCGCACACACCGTACGGACACTTGACGGACACCGGTCGGTCACTGGCCAGTGTCCGATCGGTGTCTTCTGATATCTACCCGGTATGACACCGAAAACACATCGTTACCTCGCCGCAAGGTTATGAGACGGAAGAAATTGAAATAAATCAGAATCGTATAATCTAAAACTGCTGTAAATGAAATAATTCACTTTATCATTCAGTAGATATAAATACTGTAATGTCATTGGTCAATTGTCATTTTCAAGCCATGAAAGATATTTTCGTATTACTCTGTTAAATTTGCCAGAAGGGTAATACGAAATTTTCGTATAACACAGCTCTGTTACAATAATTAATTTGCGCGCACCGTTAAATTACTACGCAATACGAACTATGCGTATGTTAAGTTGTCTGTGTAAGAGACGGATCAAAATACCGGTGCTCCAGCGAAATCGGAAATTTACTACGGTACACTTGAAAATGGAGTCGATTGTCAACAAACAAGTGAGCCCGAAACACCGGGCATTTTGAACTGTATTCTCATGAAGAAATACATAGATAGAAGCAGGAATCTGTTCCAATAAATACCAAAGTTAACGCTCTAATGAGAAAGCAATCCGTGCGTTTCTTGAATATTTGCATGAAATGTGACGATGGCCAAGCCCAATTTCAGCATCCGAAATTTACACTCGACGGAGTTTCAGTGCTAGAAACATCAAGTAAGCTTAAGTAATATTTTTAAATTTTTGTTTCTACTCATGTGAACTGAATGATAAATTCGTTATCTCCTGTTTGTTCATGCAATACGAAAAATATTAATGGTTTGGGTTCGTATCACACTCGGCTTTCAGCCTCGTGTGATACGAACCCAAACCATTAATATTTTCTCGTATTGCATGAACAAACAGGGGATAACTAATAGTATCATACTGTAAAAACAAACAGAAATCTCCAGTGATGAATACGTATTTCAAAATGTTTTCAGTGAACGCATAAATTATAACCATACTACATCTATAGTTACAACTGTTCAATTACGAACCTAATTATGTCATCAAATGTTCTGATATAACTGTCATATTTTCCAAGAACAACAATAAGTAATTTGATAGTGACACACTGCTTGCTGTTCATGCTCGATGTGTGATCAGATCGTATAAATGTTGTAACCAAAGAAAAAGTGATTTTATTCAGTGAACTTGAACTATAATGTGAATGATTTATACAAACGCTTAGTTTTTCTTTGAACAGGAATTCCTTCACCCTACAAGTATCGTTCACTTTAATATAAGCACCCTATTTATAACATTATTATGTTCTGAGCTGTCCGATTTCCAAAAATATCGGTCAGGGATATCGGACAGGATACAAAATATCAGATTTTGAACATAATAATGATAAAATTGGATTGATTTTTTCGCATGATACTCAAAGATATTGGTCTCGCTATGAGTTTTAGAAATATCGAGCTCGACGCTGCGCGTCTCGCACGATATTTCGTAAAACTCATAGCTCGACCAATATCTTTTTGTATCATGCTCAATCCATCCAATTTTATATCAAAATCCGATTTCTGTTTTTATTTTTATCAAAATTCAATGCGACAGATATGTCCTGAAGAATGATCGAAAATCTATGAATACAATGAATAATTGGCCATTGCCTTTGCAGTATCTTTGTTCAAGATTTGATGCTTAAATTGACATTGATACGGGTAACCTTGTATTTAGATAAAATGTTTACCATTTCCTGTTTCTATGTCTGTTTTTGCTTACAGCTAAATCGTTTGTGTTGAGA
>JXSR01S014717.1:15511-25538 GCA_000969725.1 Ophiothrix spiculata | reverse complement strand
GGTCGGACTCCGGTCGGCGTCTGTGGTATACAGCCCGGTATGAAGCCGTAAACACATCGTAACCTCGCCGCAAGCTTATGTGACCAGGGTATCATACCATGATTATTGTAAAGGTTGGCCGCAACTTCACTTTTTCAGGCAAGAGTCCTGGAAACTGTCTCCGTGTAGTGAGACCATCATACCAGTTGTGTACTCACAAAACAACACCTTTTTATTGGTAATGGTATCATAAGCATCAAATTGATCACTTAGAGTGATACAACAACTGCAAAATACAGCAAAGTTGGAAGTTTTTTGCGGTTAAAATAAATTATCTTTTCCTTTCTTCTGTTTTCATTTGCAGAAAAAGAGAACACTCACTGTAGGTGATATGGTACGAGTGAAACTAACAGTTACTAAGCCAACGTTTAACTGGGGAGCTAAAGGTGTTTCTCACAAATCTGTGGGCAGACTAACAGGTGAAACAAATCTTTTATATTAATTTGATATATCAATATCAAAAGTGTTACTTGAATATAAGGGTTGTTTTGTAATCAAGGTATATAATACAAAAATATAAATTTAATTTACTTGTTTTTCTACTCACCAATTGACCACTCTACTATCTATCTTTTATAGATCTGATCTTTTTTTTTAAATATGAAAATTATCATGACGATTATGTAATCAATAGAAAATATCTTTGAAGGTGACAATGGAAACATTCCTCGATTAATTAAATGGTTAACATACATTTCAAATCCAAGATTGCAGCCCTACAGATATCCAGAACGGCTGCCGAATTACTATTTTATGCACACTCAAACCCCATAACCACCCACGCCACGTACCCCACACACCTCAATACACAGAGAATAGATCTACTTAATATCAGCATTAAAAGCACTGAATATTTGAAATAATCAATGGAAAATGGCTTAGAGAGATACAATGGAAACAATTCTCCCCAATTTAGGTGGTTAACTTGTTTGAAATCTATAATGGCGCCCATACAGAGTTTCAAAATGGCCGCCAAAATACCTTATGCATAAAAATCAAATATAAATTTACTTTAGCATTAAAAACATTAAATGTTCGTAACAATTAATGATGGAAAAAATCTTTTGAGGGTCAGAATGGAAACATTCCTTCAAAATGTAAGTGGTTAACACACTTGAACTTACATAAATACAGAGACCCAATAACACGACCAAATTTTGATTCTATGAAAAATGAGTTGTAGTGACATTAAAAACAGCATCAAAATTGCTAAATGTTTAAAGTCCAATCGTTTGCCCTTGAGGGCCAATATATAATCTGAGAAAAAAGTATTTGGTAACAATTTCTGTTCTCATTTTTGGTACACTCTTGAAAATGGAACCTGCATAGCAAAATTTGGCGTGAAATTTCTCTGTTTTAATTCTAGTTCTACAAAGGAACCTGCAATTTAAAGGGGTGGGGTTGTTGTATCATCCTGCCTATAATTGATTTATTTCTGATGCTAAAAATTCTTACTTAAGATATAACACTTAATGACTAACTATAAGTCTACATTCATTCTGTAAGACTTCGTTCAAAGGTTTGAGGTCGAGGTTGGTATAACTTTTGTGATTTGAAAATTGTAAATTTTAACCATTTAACCATTATGGCAAAAATTCATTTCAAACTTGGTATTTAGGTAAAATAAAATTTGTCTACATTATTTAGTGAAAAAACTGCATGAAAATTGGAAAACAATATCTTTTAAACATACGAGGTATTGATAACTGTTATTTCCAAGATGTATGCACAATTCAAAAAAATACAAGACATTGATTTGCATTTGCATTGTCGCACAAAGCACTTGAGCGTAACATTTTGATGAAACATACAGAAAGTGTAGAAAACATGTCCACTATATATGTAATGCGTGATAATAAAAGGTACCTTAGGCTTAAGTCAGAGCTACAAGTGTCTGATTAACACACTGCTAAGAACCAGTTAAAAGTCAATATTTTGAAGAGTTGGTAGTAAATTAAAGTCATAATTTAGTTTCCTGGGTGAAATAACAATGGAAAATGCAAGAGGTGCTTTAGTTTATTGCCTCTCTTAAAATATTGATCAGTTTCAAGAGTTTGTTAATCAGACACTTGTAGCTCCGACTAAAGGTACCTTTTGCTGTAACGCTTCACATATTTGTCATGAAACATGTTTGTATCAAGAAGAATATTGATTGCATATTTTATCTTCTTGTCGGACAAGAGGAGGTGGATATGCCTCCTTACTACCAGATTTCAGGTATCTGTCTGCAGCATCGCCTTGTTAATTTCAATACATAGTAAAATGATTCCTTGAATGAACTTGAATAACTTCCCTACAAGTGTTAAACTTCAACATATGAATGATGAATACCTTCAACTAGCATAAACGGATTTTCTAACTCTTAAACTAATTGCACAAACCATATAAAACTATACATTTTTAGAAGTGGATTCTTATCCTGAACATATTGGTGATATCGGGTTTTGACCAAAAATGTAAATTTTGGGGGAAAATGCAAAAAAACACAAAAAAAAAACATATTTTTTGTCCCAACAATTTCTGGAAATCCTAACTGAAATTTGCATCCATGAAATTTTGAACTTTTTTGCTTTTTTGAATTCAGAAAAATGGTTAGGAAGGGTTTTCTCAAATTTTTGATTTTGATCGCCAAAAAAGGCCAAAAATTTCAATTTTCGTGGCAGTAGTAGGATTTGTTAAATTTTTTACCCATATTTTACTTATTTATGGCATTTTTTAAAACACTAAAATAAAAATCTAATTGGAGAAAACCCTTCCTAGACATTTGTTTCTAGATTCCAAAAAGCAAAACAGTTCAACATTTCACAAATGCAAATTTTAGTTATGCTTTCCAGAAATATTTGGGTACAATTTTTGGCATTTTTTGCAGCTAAAACACATTCAATGAGCTATTCACCAATGATGCTTGAAAGTAATATTCACACCCAAATCAGGACTTTATTTTCTATGTTGATATATGTTACGGTACTGTGATTTCTAAACCTGTATTTAAAGAAACAACTACTAAATTTCTACATTTAAATTGTTGATTCCTAGTGCAAATTACATGATCTAATAAAGCATTTTTAAACATTTGTTTCTTTCTAAATAGCAATATTTAGCAATCAAAATGTTACTGTTGATTTTCCTGAGCAAAAAGGATGGCAAAGTTATCTAAATGAGCTTGAGTTGGTGAGTACATCTGTCACATTTGTTTAATCTCCAGTGAAACGCAGACAGTTTTCATGTAAATATCAGCTTCAGATGGTGCTAATCATCATATTACGGTACTCATTTTATGTTGAACGTAGGATGTTATTGTGTATAACCAAAATTAGCTATGCAAATGAAACATCTGCCCCTCCAAAAATACACATTTTAAATCAATAATCAAGTATAATTTTGAAATGCACATTAACGCCCTGGGGACAAGATTTTTTTTCACCCCGACCCTGTTGTTCCCCGACATGGCCGACAATTTATTAACTGCCCCGCCCACAGGGCCTTAATGCATATTGTGCATTCATTTTATGCTCAAATTTGATTTTTTTAAAAAAATTACAAAGTTTGAACATAGAATTTTACAGACTTTATACTAAAATGAAACATAATTTTTAAACTGGGTAAAAAAACCTGATATTGCACCATATACTGCTGCTCATATTGGTTTTCTAGATCCACTTGAAATTATGAGGTTTTGGTTAAAAAATAAAGAATGGGCATGTGGCCATATGGGTATTGATCGCACATGGACAAGTACATTCTACACAATTTAATAGTAGCTAGGACATTTCAGTCACACGGACGCTGTAGTTCATTACACCCCAAACCATGAAACACCTTCAACTCTCTTCATAATGTAGATTTTGTGATAAAGATGTTCATAAAACTAGTGAAAACCTTGTCAGTTTTTCTAAACTAATCAAGTAAGTTTAGGATGAACAAAACAAAAATTTATCCTAAAAAAATGTCCACATTTTAAAAATCCTGCTACCCTCCTCCACTGAAAAAATCCTGGCTACTGCTTTGCCTCATAATATCAAACTACAACAAAGTGAACATGTCTACACCGTTATTAGAAAGTGTTGGAAAGTATCAGCCAGTCAATTTACACATAATTCAAACACAACTTAAACCTACCCCTGGAGCAAGTCTGTTTTATCGATGGTTTAGCGGCTGTTTGAAATACTTCAACAAAAAATTTAGCAACACTTTTGGATTTGCACTTACTTAATACTTACAAGTTAAACTTATGCTAAGAGTTGGACATCATTCTGGTATACTGTGCTTAAATGGTTACCATCTAAAGGTAGTAAATAATATAATGTATTTAATTCTTCTTATTTAGGCATATGAAGATGCATATGAAGATGCAAAGCATTGTAACATCTGTGACCAAGTAAAGGCAATGGAGTACTGCATGGACTGTAATGATCACCTTTGTGATATATGCCTTAAAAACCATCAATCATTCAAATACATGAAAGATCACAAGATCGTCTTCATAAAGGACTTGGAAGCAGGTAAAGTTACAAAAGAAAGTCGATTTTGTCAGCTGCATGGAGAACGACCGAGATACTTCTGTGAAACTGAGCAAAAGTCAGTATGTCCTGATTGTGTTGGTTTGAAGACATGTGGTGTGGATCATACACGAGTCAGTATGAAAGAGGCCGCAGTGAAACAAACCCGTCAATTGGAAGTGTTAATGACAAAGAGCAGAGCAACAAATAAAAATATTGAAAAAGTTATTGAAAATACAAAACTAGGTCAACAACGTCTTTATATTTCAAAGGGCAAAGCAATGGCTTCTGTTAAGAAAATACAGAAGGAATGCAAAGATAAAATTGATACATTGGCCAAAGAATTGGAAGACAAGATCTTAAATATTACAGAAACACAAAACGAGATTATACAAGATAAGCTGAGTGCATTAGAGTCAAAATCCAAAGAGGTAAAGAATTTGTGTGAAACTGGAGATGATTTGACAAAACCAGGAAATGAATATGAGATAACTTATAGGTTCGCAACAATTTCAAGAAGTCTTAAAGAGTTTTCAGAAAAACAATCCTTAATCAATCCATTAGACAAATCACTGAGCTATGTCACATTTAAAGCAAACATTCCAATCATAAAGTCTTTAGGTCAAGTGTCTTCTTCAGATTTAGGGCAAGTAAAGGATTCAGATTCAGAGGCATAATCAGAGTTTGGTTTGTTTAAATTTCATAAACACAAGTTAAAGGTACGTATTCCGATCTGGTTAAAAAATTAACATATACTTTTTCCATATTTGAATAAAGGGTCATCACCTAAAAAAGTGTCAGTTGTACACCTTGAGCCAAATTAATGCTACATGCAAAAATGTGCCTGAGAGTGACAAAAGAAACCTATAGGATATTTATTTTTGTTATGCTTTTTTGTTGACAAAATATTAAAGTAATTCAGCACTTTTTTTACCTTATCTCTTCAACGAAACATAATATGGGTGTGAAAATTTACAGGGGTTATGAGAAATATATGTGCTTTTTATATGGTACCAAAATCTCCACTTTTGTGAGTGAAAGTGATCGGAACACACACACCATTAAACACTGCTATGCTGCTGTTTTGGTCTTTAAAATGTACAAAGTCAGAGCTAAATCATATCAAAACATTCCCAATGCTTCAGTCAACCACTGGATAGCTTTGTGAGGACAGCAAACCTGTTAATCACTATAAAATCTAAAAAGCACAAGTAGGTTAACATATTCAATTTTTCATTAGTAACATTAATTTTTTTAAAAACTGTTTAAACTGCAAACTTGTGTAAATTTTGCAAAATGACGCTTAAACTTACAGGACATGTTTAAATTATAACCATCTTTACTTGTAAGGAAAAAAGCAAAAGTCCAATATCAATCTTACATTTAGAAATAGCAAAATTTTGAATCGGTCGCCAGTTCTGCTAAAAATTAGATTTCAACATAATTTTCGGACCTGAAGTAATTTATGACGTCATGATTATGTAACAGCTTATCGGATTTTCATGATTTTGGTATCAATGGAAAGATGAGACCCTACCCTATACTATGGTATAAAGCAACCTATCTTTGGGCCTGTCAATTTCAAGTTCACATTGGCTTGAACAAGGGTTAAAATTACATCAAATGAACATGCTAAAGATTTTATTAAATTTTGAAAAAATATGTTCCTGATATCTACTATTGTTGATAATTCATAAAATAATAATGCTGTGATATCAAAATTGTGTTAACTTTTAGCAAAGGTATATATCAATAGTTATGCAAAGTAACGACTGTAGTTTTGCAAACGATCATTTTTTTGGGACACCTGGTACATATAGTTTGCTCCAATTTAATGAGGGTAAAATTGCAAAGGACTGCTAAAGGACCTTTTTGCAATGTTAAAGCAAGATCTTATCGATCCTTTAACTCTGATAATTTTATAAATGATCTCAAACAAATATATATTATAATTATATATATGACGTGTTACAGCAAAAGGTACCGTAAGTCAAAAACCACTCTCCTAGATAAGGGCCCCTGAAGTTGGAAATAGTGATGAACAGGTCACAGGGCCAATTTTCCAATTTCCTCTAAGTACTATCTTAAGGGGTGTAAGCACCTTTCTCAATGTTACTTTTTTAAGCACCTTTTTCAATGTTACTTTTTTGCAAGTTTATTTTGTACCATAAATTTTGAACAAAGTGCTTAAAGTTAATAAAAGTATACATTTCCAGAAAGGAATTTTCACAAGGAACATGATGGTGATGTTGATTTTTGACCAAAAATCACGAAAAACACATTTTTTTTGCCATTTGAGCTTCTTACCAAGCTAAAAATAACATTTTTTTTTTAAAATGGCCTAGGAATAGGAATTTTAATTTTAAACACCCACTGGGATGTTGCGTAATTTTTACTTTCTAGGATTTTGGCCTATTTTCTGATTTTCATGCCAAATAAGGTCAAAAAATGACCAAAAATGGAAAAAATTGAATTTTTGTGTTGAAGTAAAAAAAGTTTCATTTACACTGGAAATACAGGCTGTCTCAGAAAGTAGGAACAGAATCATAGTTATCACAATCATGTTTATAATTCAGCTACAGTTTGTCAAAATAAGCAGGTTTTTCAGTCATACCTTTGTTACTTGGTACATGAAAAGTTTTTTCTAAACAGACATTTTTTCTATCCGTGCATGAATGAGCACATGTTTTAGTTTAAAAAAGTCACAAACGTTACCAAACAAAACATTGCATAACAATTAACAAATAATAAGAAGACCTTTTCTGATCAATGCATAAGAACAAACGGTCCTATATTATGGAACTCTTTACCAAATACAATAAAAGATTCAAAATCCGTTAAACATTTTAGAATTAATATCAGACGCCATCTATAACAATCCTATGAGTGATCTCACTTTCACCGCGCCCTTTGAGCTAATCGTTGTTGTGTCTTTGATGTATTTCTTCTAGACTATTTCTATTTATGATATTTTTTTTGTATGTTTATGTAATATGTTGTTATAAGGGGTTGGCAATTTAACGGGCCTTACTGGCCTTCTAGCCTTCTCCTCCATATGGTTTTTATTTGGTTTGCTGTTTTGCTGTATTGTTTTTATATGGAAATAAAATATACTTGAAGAAATCCTTACAATAGAATTTCCTACCACTTTTATGAAATATTTGCAAATATGTTACCCATCATCTGTAAAAAAAGCGCAATAAAAAAAATCTGCTAACATGTCAAAGAATTTGTACTTTGAAGTCTTTTGGAGCAAAAAACAATTTCCGTGCGATGTCACAAACATTACCGAACATTACATGAACTTCATTCATTATTTTGGCAATTATTTTAATCTTTAAACATCTGCATGTCTTGATCCAACCAGTGAGTACCAATAACAATGTTCAACAAGCTCGTGGATATAATGGTTATGCTAGGTTCTGTGGTCATTTAAAAGTGAAATTTTTCAATTTTTTGGTCACAAATGTTACTTTGGAATTGCCTATTGCACTGTCATTAATAAAATTATTTCCCTTTCCATAAATTGAAGTTTAGAGTCACAAACTTTCCTCCCATTAACACAACTAACAGTCAAGTGTACTCTCAACCTATAACAGCTACTTGAGTAACACCTTCTTGGCAGTCAAGATAAATGTTTGTTTGGAACATTACAGCATTTGAAACTTGCTCCAACAAAATGAACGGAAAGTTGTAAATGAAGATTTTGAATAAACAGACCCTGAATTAAAAATGGGGTAAAAGTGTTATTTTATTGTGAATCACGTCCATGATAATCTCCTGACTAGATGTTATTTCTGTAGCCAATGAATCGTCTTTTGCAAAAATGGGCACTGGTATGGAAAAAGTATTTTGAAGGTTAATCAGACTTGCTTACACAAGAGAAGATGCATACTCTTCCAACAAACACACAAGGGGAGTCTTGCTTAAGGGGCCTGTTAAGGCTTTTTTCATCAATGTTTTTTGCTCTGTAATTCAGCAACGGATAATTGGATTCAAATAAAAGTATACATTTCTAGAAGCGGATTTGCATACTGAATATGATGGTCAGGTCATTTTTGGACCAAAATGCGTAATTTTGGACCTAGGGTCCAAAAATCATGTTTTGGGCCCACAATTTTACGGGAAAGCTAACTTAAATTTTGCTTCGGTAAAAAAATTTACCAATTTAATTTTTAAAATCAAGAAAGCAATATCTAGGATCGCTTTTCTCAAATTTTTGATTTTTTTCTTAGTTTTTGAGATATCGCCAAAAATTGGTCCAAAAAATGTCAAAAATCCCACTCTTGACACCATTTTTGGCAAAATATGCCACATTTTGACCTATTTTTGGCAATATTTCAAAAAATAAGATAAAAATCAAAAATTTGAGAAATGCGTTCCTAGATATTGCTTTCTAGATTCTAAAAAGTAAAATGGTTTTAAATTTTACCAAAGCAAAATTTAGATAGCTTTCCCGTAAAATTTTGGGCCAAAAACATGATTTTTTGACCTTTTTTGGACCATAGGGCAATAATTTCACATTTTGGTCCAAACATAAGCTGACCATCATGTTCAGTATGCAAATCCACTTCTAGAAATGTATACTTTGATTTGGATTTAATTATCCGTCACTGAGTTACAGTCCATAACCCATTTCTGAAAATGAAGGGTTGACAGGGCCCTTAAACGCTAAAGAAATGGAGATGGGCAACATGGCAATTGCAATAAAAACTTAGGGGAGACACGTGACTAATCGGCAACAGCTTGCCGTTATCTGAACTAGACTGCAAAGTCAAATTTCGGGCATCTGCCTGGAACATACTCAATTTGATGCTTTAAAATCATAGATATAGTACTCAGGCACACAACCAAATGTGTGAATAAAAGTAATTATCGATATGTTTAAGATTGGAGAAGAAATAGACTGTTCCGACTAGTGCAGATATCTGAACCACATTGCCAATTAGTTTACGTGTCTCCCCTGAGGTTTTAACTTTTACCTAATTTACTTTTTGTGAACATTGTTATATTAAGTATAATCCTGTAACTTAAAACATCCAGTTTCTTCTAATTATTTTCCCTTGAAATTTTGTCAAACAATGGGAAGAGAAATAGTTTTACATATACAATTTCAATTTTAAACCTGAGAATATGCAGATTTCAATTACATGTTGATTTTGCAACTTTCTATTCATTTGGTATTGGCAGGTCTGATTTTTTCATAGCTATACGGATAATATATGAATTTGCCTGTAGAACATTTTCCCTGTACAAAGTCAACAGTCATGACCTACTTTACTGTAAAAGCAGTCTGTGTTGTGTTGAACATTGGACCAGGAACATGATACTGTACCAAAATTATCAAATCAAATCAAATCAAACTTTATTTCAATATCAAGAACACAAACATTTGATAAAACACATCAAAAGGTAAAACAAAAATGATATTGAGGACATCATCAAAAGGCCAAAAAGACCTGGAGTGATGATACCCTGAAAACAAAATA
>JXSR01S014717.1:0-10831 GCA_000969725.1 Ophiothrix spiculata | reverse complement strand
AAAAATCCATAAAAATTGACATATCCTCATTTTACTTATTAACAGGAGAAGACAAATATGGCATTTTCCTCGTGATATTTCAAACAGCTTTAATTAATGTTATTAAAAAAAAGGACAGTATGGTTCGCGTCCGTCTCGAAGCCCGATCACCCATCTGGCTCAGAAATGTCACCACATTGTCAGAGAAACGGCTCACTGATATATATTGTTGCAAATTATTGTTACTCATCAGTTACTTTTGGCCATAGTCGTCAAATCACCAAACAAGGTTCTCTTATCATATCATATCATATCTGAGCAAACCTCTCTGTTGACGAAGGAAAATGGCTCTTCTGAAGCTAGCTTTGTTCCTGTTTCTCATGGTCCAGATGAGTAAATGCGACAACTACAAAATCGGAGGTACGTTTTGACAAATATATATAGAGAGTGAAATCTTACTATGAGACTTTGGTTCAAAAATGTAAAAATACTACCAATATTTATGAAACACTAACTCTAGTTGGCTGCTAACCAATTGTATACCTGTCAAAATTTGACGGATATTTTATATATTTATTTATTTGAACATACATCTTTACAACGATGGCACACACAAATATGCGGTGCGTTCAAGACAAAAGAAAAATATTTTTTACAAAAGACTACATTTAAATACACATAGTTAAATATAAATATAAAATACAAAGTAAAAGACTGTACAGGTTTCATCTACTCATGCAGCAACGGGTATATTGAACACTGAATGTACAAATGGAATCATGGCCCTTACAATTATGAAGGCAAATGCCGGGGCAAATGAAACCGTTATGGTGCTGGCCTAGTGGGACCAGCTTTCAGGTCTGATCTTAATTTCCACGCACGTTTGATATATGATTTACAGAATTGATCAAAAATGTGCGAAGTATCATGCCTGGTAAATAGCATGTTTGAGCCAATGGTGAGACTGTACTTTACATCAAGATCATTATAAATAAATAGTTCCCACATATCTTCAGAACCTGCATTAATTAGATTGCACTCAAGTTTCTTATATTCATCAATCCTGATTTTGTTGAATGACCTACAGACAAAAAGGAAGTGCTTCGGATCTTCAATACCGACATTACATAAAGTACAAACACCATTAATTTCAGATGTCCATTTGCTTAATTTGTAATCAAGTGGGAGTGTATTGGATCTCAGTTTGAACTTTAGGCTAGCCCCGTAAAAGTCTGTTTTGTCCAAGAGGTACTCCTCCAAGCTAGGACAATCCTTGATTTTAATATATTCTGCGAGTGATGACTTGGAGTGAGCTTCAAATAGCCACTCGTTATTAAAAATTGACTTTAGCAAACTCTTGATGGAATTTGCCCAGTCTGGATCTTCTGGTGCTTTTCCAAACTTAGCACATAAAAGACATCATTAAAATTACATTTATTTAAAACATCGCTAGCATGATGGAGGAATTTAAAGCGCATTTTAGAAAAATCAGTGTCCATGCTAAGCAAAGTATTGAGGAGCAATTTTGGCCATCTGTAAGAATCCATATCAATAATACGCGCAAGATATTTTAAGCGAAAGGAATTTTGAGTGGTTGATAATGAGCTCCAGCCTAAGTCACCGTAAAGGGCTGCACGTGGTGTATTGCGTGGAGCTTTTAAGATAAAACGCGCCATTTGGAGCTGTAGGGATTCCAACTTATTATTATCAACCTGACTACTTGGTATCCAGACTGAGCTAGCATAATTGATAGATGGTAGAGCTATGGTTCTCCAAAGAATATCCCCATAATAAACTCTATTAAAATCATCAAAATTACCAATCAAAGATTTAATATATGCAATCAGTCTGTTACCTTTCTTAATAACATCTTGGATGTGATAATGATCAGTTAGAGTTCGTGAAATATGAACACCAAGATATTTGTACGAATCAACTTCACCAATATATTCATTACCCAATTTCCAACGCTTTGTTTGATTTGTGCGTTGACCTACAATAAGAACATTTGATTTACCGTGATTGAAAGACAATCTCCAATCGTTACTAAACTGAGCCGCTATTTGCAGCATTTTTTGAAATTCATGTTCATCATTGGCTATTAAAACCACATCATCTGCCCAGAATAGGCTACCAACACGGACATTGTGAATTCGAACACCAACATCGTGTGATTTTAAGGTTTTTGTTAATTCATGAATAAAAATACAAAATAAGACTGGTGATAAAACACATCCCTGTTTGACTCCGTCTGAAACATCAAAGAAATCAGTTTCTACTCCATCAAACTTAACTTGGGCTTTTACATTATCGTACAGAGCATCTATTAATCTCCAGATTCGGCCTTTTATACCAGTATTCCAGGCTGCTTGGAGAAGTCCCTCGCGCCATACTGTATCAAACGCCTTTCGGAAATCCAGAAAGGCTAAAACAGTTTCCTTTCCCTCAGCTAAACGGCTAGCACAAATACTTTTGAGGGTAAATATATGATCTCCGCATCTATATGTTGGACGAAACCCTCCCTGGACCTCCGAAAGAACATTTGACTTTTCAAGAAATTTGGAAATGCTCATTGCGATGATTCTATTAAAGATCTTAGAGACGCACGAAGTAAGACAAATGCCCCTATAATTATTAAGATCATTGCGATCACCCTTTTTGAAAATTGGAATTATGACGCCCTTGTTCCATTCACCAGGTATTTTTTCAAGAATAATGAACTTCTTAAACATAGACAAAGAGTTAGCGGTGTTTCATGAATATGGGCCCTGGTATCTAACTTAGAAAGAAAAAAATTCTTCTCAAAAAATTGTGATTCAATTTCATTTGTTTCAACAATAGAACATGTTTAAGATTTTACACCAACAGTATAAAGTATTTCCAATGATTTTATGTGTACATTCCCAAGATTTATTTAACAACGATATGTTTAAAACTTTCCTTTTGTTTTTGTATCGGTAAATTGACATTTTGTTATTTTAACGTTTGAGTTTATGATCACTAAAAAGAGGTCGACTTTGCACCGTATGATGGTGCTTTAAAATTTTACGTTTGGAGACTATAGAGACGTGTCTCATTTTCCGATTTGCCAATATGTATCCTGGTATAAAGACTATGTATCCTGGTATAAATCACAGCTCCGATTCCACGGCAATAAAGTCTTTTTTTATATTTTCGCCTAGGCACTCACTGGTTTTCTACCAATGATCCTGATAGCGACATTAATCAAGGTATCTTTGAATTAGAGAATTTGTTTTGCCGCCAAGATGCCGTCAACCTCGCCAAGAAGTACGCAGACGACTGCATTTTTGTGAACGACGAACTCGGCGTGATGAGTGGACCTGATGGTGAGTCATTTTTAGTTTGAGAATGAACTGATGCGATAGCAAACAACTCTGTGAAATATTCTGCTTTGTAAATAATTGTCAATGTATTTTATCCACATGGCACTGTTCAATAATTATGAAATCGCAACCAAAATTATTTCAATTTTTCCCGCTATGTATTTTAACTTATATTCTGCTTTATTTTTTTTTAAATTATAATCTTGTTTACGTATTGAATATCACGTTTCTTTTCAAAAATACATATCGAAACACATTAAGAGTTGACCATTTTGCCTATAGACCCTTATTTAATTTGAGCACAAAAAGTACTTAAGGGGGCGGCCTACCTTACTTTTGACCAACCTTGTAACCTGATTTTCACAATTTTACCAATGACTTAACCGGTAGCGTTGTATATCAACTTGAAGCTTGGGTCGAGCCCTTTTAAAAAATATGCATTATTTTGAACTGGTTGCCATGGTAAAGACGTTAGGCCTCTGATTGATCTTGTAGCATTTTTAAAGTTTAAAATGACATCTTACTTGTTGAAATTGATCAAGGCAATCAAATTTTACAACAGAAAATCTGCTGGAAATCTTTTTATTTTCTTTATTTTTTGCTGCCTATTTTCACCAGTTTCTTGACAAGTGTTCTGTCGCAAAGTCCCCCTTTTCGGGGTGAGTCATCACAAATATGCATGAAATAAAAACGCATAACCAATCTTTATAACAATTTGACCATATACTAGCAAAGAATATCCTGTTATTATTAATTAATATTATTATTAATATTAATATTTTCAAGAGAACACTTACATTGAAATTTTTACTTTGTGTGCGTTTTGAATCAGAAAATTTTAGATTTCAATTTTTTGGACTTGAGATGAAGCTGATATTTTGCTAAGAGTTTAAGAAAGGCCTGGGCCCATATTCATGAAACACCACTAACTCTATAGTTGGCTGCTAACTCTTTGTTATTGTATACTGTCAAGCAGCTTTGCTTGATAGGTTAGCAGCCAACTAGAGTTAGCGGTGGGCCCTGATAAATCACAATATGCACAAATCACAATTCTGTCAGACTACAACTTTTATATGTATTTCGTACTGTACCTCAAAATGAAAAAATGCTGACTTTACCGGAGTGTCAGAATGGATGGTCACATTTTATAGTATCGTATCAGAAGATTTCATTTTCCTTCATAATCATTCACAGAGGTTCAAAATGGATACGAACAAATGTTCCAAAATGGAGTAGCTGGTATTCAAGTAGATGTACTCAAGCAGGGCAAGCTGGGGACGTTTCGTTACGCAATGGCCAAGTGGTACTACTTTGACTCAGAAGGGGACTACATCAAGGACTCTCTGTGAGTATGGGGTCTAGTCAGGGGTCGGGGTCATGAAGGGTAACCTGGGGACGCTTCGTTACGCAATGACCAAGTGGTATAATTTTGACAAAAAAGGGGGTTACCGCGGCTCGCTGTAGGGCCTAAGTACTGAAAGTCAATTTTGGAACGGGAACCGATATTCACCCTTTAACCATACGATGAAACAATTACATGTACCCAATCTTGCTAACTATTTAAACAAACTAATTTTCATGGTGTGCCTATATAGCAGAAACAAAATTTACCAAAATAATACCGGTGTAATTAGACTGAGTGTCCCCCATAATCAGGAGTCCGGGTCTATTGAACTACACGGAATAAGTCGCAATCGATGATGTATTGATCGCACAAGTTATACTACAAGTACAAGTACGTTCTACACAGTTTAATAGTAGCTAGGACATTCCGAAATTTCAGTATTTCATTACACCGGCATCATGAATGATTCATGCACAAAATACATTAATACGCAGTGATTTGGTCTTAATCAATCCTAATCAATTATGACCAGTCTCTTACACAATACAAAAACACCGGTGTAGCAGGAATGTAAGTCCACCGTTCTTATTGTCCGGGTTGTACAGTAAAGTATGGGCTATCAACTCTCACGCAACATTAGTTTCACGCTTTACTCCGTTATGGTCTATGGAAGGCGGACTACCATTTCAGGGGGACTTAGATTCCTTTCACACCGGTTCACAATGTTGTAGAAAAAAAAAGCAGAGTATTTCACATAGTTTTTGGCTATACAGTTCGACATTTTTTACCATTTGTAAAATCCAGACGACTGACTGCATATTATCTGACCTCGAGTTTCTAGACACTATAATCAGTCGGAATAATCCGCTAAAACGCCAATTAAAATAATAAAAAATCCATACAGTGGCAAACTTTTCAAATGATTTTTTTTTATTAGAGAAATAGCAGGTGATCTTTTCTTTTCTTCAAACAAAACTCCACAAGGACAGATTGCAGGTTATAATAAAACGACCAAGCTAATTATGGTATTGTTTGAAAACAACGATTACCAATGAAAGTATGAATTATCAAAACACTATTATCATTAGTCATCATTGCAAAATGTGCCGTGATGCGAAAAATATTTCACCATTATGAACATGTGGATAAATGTTGAAACATTTTACACTATGGCAAAAATTTCACACCATGAGAAAAAATTAAAATGAAAATGTTCATTCCAAATGAAAATTTAACATAGTGGTGACATTTTAACACCAAGAGAAAATTTCTGAATGAAATTGACTACAAAAAGACAAAGTGTATCTAGCCCTTATCGCATCAATTTATTCTGACATTTCACCTAAACATATTCTTGGGTATACAAATATGTGACACGATCAGGGGGAATGAGTTAACCACATGTTACTGGTTTTATAATGTTAGTCACACAGTCATTACCAGCCTCTGATCAATTGTCCATTGTGTACATGTCTTTGAGTAAAATTCCATTGAATAAATCAATTTCAATATTAAACAGATTCAGACATCAAGATGAACATACTTCATTGTGCACATGTCATTGAGTATTAAACCCATTGAATAAAATCAATACTAGCACATTAGGCTCACCAGAACAAAATTGTATAAAACCAGAAACATGTGGTTGCCGACAAGTGGCTCATTTCCCTGATTGCGTCACATATACATAAATTGTGACGTTTGACATATGTAAATAGTTGCTTAAACTCGCAGTTATACATGTACATTACATCATAAATCTATTTTGAGGATCTATGATTACATTCATCCATCTTGTTATTAAAAAAGGACGGTTTTGATTTCAAGAATGCAACACGGACCCAAGTCCCAGGAAACGGCCGACCAATGTCCAGTAATTTTATCTTGAGTGACAATTATAGTCGTCGAACATTAGGGCAATACTTGCTTTTGGAAGCAAGAACCTGTTTTAGTTCGGGAAAGGTCGTAATTCTTTTACGTATAATGGAATTTCTTTACGGTTCGATTTCTGTAAAGGATTTCCTTCACTGTAGAGTAAAGGAACTCATTCAGGCTAACTTTAAATCAATTTTTGGAGCAAACTAAGAAAATCTGAGAGCATTATAAAGCATTTTCATTTTGAATGAGATATATTCTGAAAATATACCTATGAAGTTTTTAATTCTGTCTGCGAAAATGTTTCTGGGTTTTTCTTTTTTAAATTTGCAAAAATTTTCCACCGGCAGGCAACCATCGGTTGAGGTTCGAAGCGCCCCCATATATATAGTAGGCCTACATTTAAACAAGAACTGTCTTTAAAAAAGACAACGTCTCCGAATGAAATAAAATAATGTAGTCTTTGATGTAGATTATATTTGAAGATGTCTTTTTCCTTTAAGGAGATGGACGGGGACAGAAAAGAATAGAAAAAAACGCTGTAACCCGTTTTATCCTTTTCTGTTCTTGCCCATCTCCTTAATGGAAAAAGTGAAACATTTGCAAATGTAATTCACATCAATGATAAGGCTCGTTCCAGTGGAAACTAAACCTTTTTTGATTTCAAGCAAAAAATCAGCTTTTTTATTCGACAAACATGTTTTTCAGTCACACATTTGTTACTTAATACGTGAGAAGTATTTTCCAATCAGAAATTGTAAAGTTTGTATATTCATGCATGAATGAGCACATATTTTGTTTCAGAAATGTCACAATCGTTACCAAAACGTTACACCAAAATGTCACAAACGTTACCAAACGTTACAACACAAAACAATGCATTAAAATAGATTCTGGCGATATAATGTTCTGTAACTTTTATGAAATATTTGTAAATATGTTTCCCATAATCGGTGTAACGCGCAATAAAAAAATCATTGACACTTCAGAGAAATTGTACTTTGAAGTGATTAGGAGCAAAAAACCACGGTCACAAACGTTACCGAACGTTACATGGACTTTACTTAGGATTTTGGCAATTGATTTAATTTTCAAACATCTACATGTCTTGACCCTACCAGTGAGCACCATTATCAACAACAAACTCATTGATATAATGTTTATGCTAGGTTCTGTGGCCATTTAAAGGTGAAAATTTTCAATTTTTCGGTCACAAACGTTACTTTGGAATGAGCCATCACATTATTTTATTTCATCTGGAGGCGTCTTTTTTAAAGACAATTCTTGTTTAAAATGAATATTTGTTGATTATGACACAACACCTTTTGAATATAACTGTTTAATAAATTAATAGTAAAACTTTCATTCAAGGCTGTTTATTCACCATTTATCACAGGGGACCACTGTCATGTCAGAGTGGACACTATGCTCGTTTAAACAAAATAAAATGTGTAGGTTCTTTTTTACGAATGTGCGATGTACTCAAGTAAACTAAAAAGGGTTTCTAAATTACAAAAATCTGGAACATAGGATATAGTTAACTTTATAAAAGAGTACTTGAAAGCTTGTTAAAATGTTCAAGCTAAGGTATGAAAATAAAATCTTTCATCTAAAAACGTTGTCAAAAGAACAAGTTGGATGACATCTTTATTGGGCTATTCCATTTGAAGTCCACACCTCCCCTATGGAAGATTTTGGAATTCCAACCAAAATCTCCTTTTTTTCCATTCCAAATCCAGACAATTTTCATCGAGTTTATACCGAAAAGGGTATTGAAAGATTTTGGAATTCCAGCCAAGATAACTGTCCTTGCAATTCCAAATCCAAAAAATTTCAGACATTTTAGAAACTTACGCCGGAAATGCCATAGAAAAGTATGAC
Source organism: Ophiothrix spiculata (assembly GCA_000969725.1). Taxonomy (NCBI): domain Eukaryota; kingdom Metazoa; phylum Echinodermata; class Ophiuroidea; order Amphilepidida; family Ophiotrichidae; genus Ophiothrix; species Ophiothrix spiculata. The sequence continues at coordinate 2,407 of JXSR01S014717.1, read as the reverse complement.
AAATTTTGGAATTCCAACTGGAAAACTGTTATTTTGCCATTCAAAATCCAGATATTTGTTTTGAAATATTAGGAAATTTATGCTGGAAAGACATCTACGGTTTTGTAATTCTAACTAAAAATTATAGCTTTGCCATTCCAAAGTGAGACAATTTCAGTGAAAACATTGACAAATCTAAGAATAGAATCTAGGGAATTTTATACCAAATAAGTGTACATAATCCCATGAGTTCATTAATGTCCATTAATTATCCAGTCATAACAATGTTTATGATAGATCACAATTATTTCTATTAATTTTATGAATGTTGATTTTAGTGCAGTGATGTTGATAACTTTACCCATGTAAAATACAGGAATATTAAAGAAGTAGGTAGCCCTATCTGCTATGGGATCTGGTAAAATCCAGCGCAATATTTTAATTAGGTCAATTGTTAAAACCTGACAAACTATTTGCATATTAAAATGAACAAGATAAGTAAACCCAATCATTTTGTGAAAGTTTGTGTTCAAAGTAACAAGGCAAGCATAGTCCTACTACCCATACAAAAAGCTAGTTTTTTTGTCTAGCTGTTTTTAAAACAAATATTATAACCAAATTGTCTATAGGCCTATATTATGTGTGTATGTTTTTCAGAGATATCAGTTTTCCTGTTTTTAACTGGATTTCAGGGGGTTTTTTTCTCCAAATTTACACGATTTTACCTATATTTTAAGCCCTTTTTCAGCTTTTTTGCCAAACATTTTCTGGGTTTGTTTTAGAAAGTTTCAGTGTTTTTCCATGATACTTGCTGAAAGAAAAAATACTAAAAACAAGCAATTAAAAGCAAAGATAAAAGTAAATTCTGTGTTTTTGAGAGGCACCTGCAACTAATAACCAGAAGCTTCTTTGATATGTCTGGGTTTATGGATTTTATGACAAAAGGGAAGTTTACACTGCACTGGTATTATTCCACTCGATTAAGTACTATTTATTTTGATAGGTCACTTGATAATAGGGTGGATTATCCTCTCATCTGATTACAGTCAATTTGTTTCTTTGTTGTTTTAATAAATGTTTACTTAATAATAGGCTTATTCATGTAGGCTTAGCCTATCATGTAACTGTCTCCTTTCTGAATTCTCCATGTTCTAATATGTTCCTGTGTGTTTGAGCACAGTTGAAAGCCCTGTATTTCAAAAAATATAGGGCCTATATATTTTTGAGTAAACAAGTTTCGTTTTGTCAACATGGTCAATGATCGCATAAAAGGAGCTCGTGTGGTCTAGTGGAACAGCGCAGGACTCGGAATCAGTAGGTCGCGATTTCGAGCCCCGCTACGGCCAAAGGGTTATGTCCTTGGGCAAGACATTTAATCCTGATTGCTTCATCGACCCAAGCGCATTAGGGAGCTGTTAGGGGAATATTACAATCTAAGTTCCGATAGATCTGCGTCATAAGATTGCAATCTAGTTAATATAAAGTGAAATGATAGTGATGATTTCCTAATAACAGCATAATAATAATGTCAAGCGCTATGATACTATGGTGAATAGCGCATATAAATACCGATTATTATTATTATTATTATTATTAAAAGTGTTTTAAATTTGTAGTATTCTTGATGGAAAATAATATCAAGACTACACCTTATAGCCCCAAACATACTTTTCATTAGTTATCAAATATTTGGTGCAACTAGTTTTTGTTGACAATTACAGTGGTGGTGTCCCAGGGTTGTGTACTCGGGGAGGGACGGGGATAAAATAAAAATTTATATAGCTGTTGGAACATTTGTAAGAGCTGTTCTTTCAATTAAAATTGTCTTTTTTGAAAGTTACGTTAAAAATTATGGGTTTACCTTTGAATCTCATATCGGTTGCTAGTTGTACTACCAAAACTGCTACCCCACATTTTACTGGGCATTTTAGTTCTTTGTTAAGGGACAAGGGTGCGGTATGAATTTCCAACTTTCTTACAAATCCATGCAAACGGCTTACCAAAAAGTTCTGTCTCAGCAAAAAGAGTGAGCTTTGTCTTTCATAATGAGTTTTAACCCAGGAAAGTACCTCGTGCTAGAATGCATAGTCAATATTAGACCCCCTAGACTATAAATCCAATTGCATAATTGTAATAGACTAGTCTACGGCAGGTGTAAAAGACAGAATGCATAAAAGACAGAATGGACAGAAAAGACAGAAAATTACCGAAATGAGTTCCAGAGTATGGAAGTGGGAGTATGTTTTACCGGTATTATTCATGAGAGTCAATATAGTAATCCAAGGTTTACATCCATATTGATCAGATGAAAGTTGGTTGATAGGGGCAACGCTAGATGATAATTTTTTTAAGGTAATTTCAAGGTCATACAAGCTTTACATGCAAACCATTGTCGTATAAGTTGTTACATAAGGGCCCGGGGGGGGGG
>JXSR01S014716.1:0-10259 GCA_000969725.1 Ophiothrix spiculata | reverse complement strand
CGTAATGGCGGCGACGCAAGAGGGCGGTCTTTCGAGAGTGTTTTGTCGGATTTGTCTATACTCTGTTAATACACCGTTGCACAAATCAGTATTTCATGGGACCTCTAGAAAAAAATCGGTTAAGGGGCCTGTTAATCCCGGCCGTTTGTTCTAAAGCAGAATTTAGTTTTTCTGCATTTTCTGATACTTCAGCATGTTACCTTTTATTACAGACAATAAAATACTACAAAACAGAACTTATTTATAGGTAAAATTAAAAGATTATTTTGACATTTTACAGTTAAAAAAAACACGTGGCTGTTGGCGGGAAAAAACGGGCATAGATACGCGTCCTATATTTTGCGTTTAGGTTGCGCGTTTTGATGTGCCTGCCTTTTTGCGAGGCAACAAGTACTGCGTGCGCGGGTGAACGCGTTGCGTTATGTTCTTGCATGAGCACATTTGTTAAAATCACGCAATAAACTTGTCAATATTGTAAACAAAGACCAAATAATTGAACATTGGTATTTTAGTTTTCTTTCAATATTTACAAAATAAGGAGCTTAAAATTGGATCTGAAAGTTGAGCACAATACTTACCAATAATATCAATTACATAACAAGTTTCATGTCCGATACCCAAGGTTTAAACCTCAAAATTTACGGGTTTTATGTCAAAATGTGCGATTTCTTCATAAACATGGAATTTCTCCTTTTCAGTTTTGATGAAAAAAACATCATTTTTTCGGGAAACTAAAAACAAATTAAAAGTACAAGGAAAGCTTTTTCAACCATTATGTACAGTATATCAAAATCTAGGATCGTGTTTCTCATTTTTTAATTTAAGGTCCTAAAATCAAAGATATTCATTAGTTTCTATCAATATTTATGCAGATAAATGTCGGAAACGGTACATTTAACATGGTTTTCATTATATTTTTGCTATTTTTTCCAAATATGGTCATTTTTGAACCAAACCAATAGCATAAGCAGATTCCTTGTCAAATTTCCTTTCTAGAAATATATACTTTTCTTTACTATAACTTAATGATTTTAGACTTATAAGCCAAAACAGAAAGTCAAAATATAAGCCTCAACAGGCCCCTTAAGTTGTTTTTGAATGGCAGCGCAATATGATTGGTCAGAGTTATTCGAGGTTATGTTATTGGGAAGAAGACTTTTACTAAATGTAGCCTCTTGTTCGCAGGAAAATCTGTGTAAGGTGCGGTTGTAGAGGATTTTGGTGTCAACCCATCATTTTTGGAACAGTTTTTGCCATTTAAATCACCAACCAAAAGTTAAATCCATAAGAGAGTATATACATTTCTAGAAGCCCAATGTCATGTGAAACACGATGGTGAATATCTATTTTTGACACAAAGCAATGATTTTGTCCCTAGGGCCAAAATATGGATTTTTGACGCCAAAAAATTCTGTAATTTCTGATTTAGTTCTAAAATTTTGTTTAGGCTTTCAAGAAATTTCCCGCTCTAAAAATCAATAGTTTGGCCCTAGGGCCAAAATCGTATGGTTTTCAAAAATTGACACCACCATAGTGTTCAGCATGCAATTTCGCTACTAAAAATGTATACTTTTATATGGATATAAATTTTGGCTGGTGAGTTACAGAGTAAAATCCTTTCCAAAATTGGAGGGTTGACACCAACCTTAATTTTGCCCCCCCCCCTTTGTTATTAAAGTGAAGGAGTACACATTTTAGTTCCTTGCAAAGTTTGAGCAAAGCCATGTATAAGCAAGACGTTTTCAAACATATCTGCTAAAAAGTGTTCAGTTCAGTTTATTCATTCCCATAAACATACACAACACATCAATCATACTCAAAAAGAAATAATAAACACCAATACATAATGGGACATAAGTTATTAACTGGTCATAATTTTGGTTTCACACAAAAACATTGGTAAAACCATGCCAATTAGTATTCAACGTGTTGTAACTCTAAATATATACACTGTAACCAACAAAGTTATACATTGCTGGAAAGCTTATTTTCCGAGGATTTCAGTTTTACCTAAAAAAACCTAATTTTGAGGAATGGGTAAAAATTATACAGGGTGCAAAATAAAATAAAAGTGCATTTTGGTCAACCAACTTGGCATATTGATATTTTGTTTCGGAAATGTGTATCCAGATGACACAAACATTACTTGATGGATGTAATGATGGCCTTCCAAAAAATAATACATTTGGTGACCAATTTCATTGTGGTCAAAATACTGAGGATGGTCAAAATCTATGAAACGACCCATTAGTTTTTTGGGATATTTATCGGTCATATTTTTTTTCCTGTGTACACTACCTAAATGGTAATCACATATTTGGATTCCTCATCAAATTTCATTTTGAAAAATGTATAACTTTTACCAACTACGTCGACTCGGTCAAAAGATATGCCGTTTTAAAGTTTTCGAGTGTAAATTCATGTTTTGTACAGTAATGTATAGAGAAAATTACCAGCGTATAAACCATTAAAAAACAACAAAATCTGGATAATATGTCAATATTCGATCATTCTTTAGCAATATACATATCTCATTGAAGTATATGCAAACAATTATGATCCCATCGTTTTTATTTTTAACAATCCATGTGTTTATAAATCATAACTGTCTTACACTTTTGCATGTAATCCTATGCCTCCACCGTCGCCGCCTCCACCCGATCCATCGTGTTCCCTAATTGCTTTTTCAAGTATAACTTAATTAATTAAAGTCAAGGGAAGTTCACTTTTTACACATAAAATAGAGTATGAATAGACCTTTCATATGATACCAAACTTTCCCAAATACGTAAAGAAGTTTTCGCAAAAATGCATGTTTTCTATCATTTTGGGGGTTAATATGTAACAGATCCATGATATTTGAGGGACCTATTTGCACAGCATTCACAACTTGCAAAATTTCACAGCGCCAACATCATCCTTGCAGGGCCGGTAATATATTCAGACACCTTATCTTTCTAATTACGAGTTCTGTTTTCGCAGAGATGACCATCAGTCACGGTGCGATTAACTGTAACAATGGTTCCTTATAAGTGTTAGCAGAGCGGAATGTATCAGTGAACTAAATCACATCATAGATAGTCGAAATATTGATAATCATTCCGATTAATCTTGATAACATTCAATAGGATTTCTATAGAGCTGGTCAAATCCCTTTGAAAATGATTGTACCTGTTTGATTTTCCGAATACGATTTTACAAAATTCAACATTTTGTCGAGGGGGACTCCAATATTGCATGCATCATTCTCCTGTCCACTGAAAGTCAAAAGCGAGTTAAGTTACTCTCAAGAGGGAGTTTAAACCAGCAAATTTGGATTCTATATCAATATTAACTTCATTATGAGAGTCACTTGACACCCACGGGGAGTCAAATATCATGACTCTCTTCAGGAATCACTTCAACTCTTTTGAAGAATTGTGATGACTCCAAAAAAGAGTTTACTTTTTAGAGTCGAGCATCCCATCATGACTCTCATGAGGAGAGTCAACCTGACTCGACTCCCCATGGGAGTCACTCTTCACGTTGACCTTCATGAGAGTTAACGTGACTCCTCATAAGAGTTATCATGATGCTGGACAACCTTCTAAGTGAGTCATTTGACTCCCATTCGGCTTTCAGTGTCAATATCCTTCCCGAGGAGCAGTCAGGAATTTACACCTCAAAATATGTCCGATTGCAATGCAAATTAGTGTGAAAATGTCTTTAAATATATACTATTCTTATGTCTTTTAAAATAAAATAAAAAATGGTGAAAACCATCCAATTTTCAAAGATTTCTACTTTCCACACCCCCTTTTGTACCTATTTGTGAGTACCACCTAATATTCACAGCTTAAAACCCCGGTATATAAAGTTACAGACGATTGAACCCCTGTCACAACAATTGAAACTCTTTGATGATTGTATACTTATCAGACAATGGGTTAGTACGTACAGTCACAGTACATTCAGTATGTTAATTGTGCCGTGGGTTAATTAAGGAAGAAGTACTGAAATATTGCATCAAAAATTAGGTCATTTTTAATCACAAAAATGAGCATAACTCTGGAACGGAATTACCGATTTTAAAAATTCAAACGGATTTGGAAAGCTTGTTACTAGTTCTATCCTAATCTATTTAATTTAACTCATATAGTCCTAATCCAAGTTTTTGCCTGAAGTGCCCATTTGGGGGTGCATGAAATTGAGTGATAATAACATTGCCTAAATTTTTGGTATCCATACCAAAATATCTTCCATACTCCAAGGCAGTTAGACAACTAGTTGACTAAAAATCTTTTGATACAATAATAGGAGAAAAAACGGTTTGTTTTCATACTTTCAACGAACCAAGCTGTTTGATCTTCCACTAACATAAAACGGAAGCACTAATGTGATTGAAAGTTAGTTCTCTAACTAGCCCTATATTTCTCCTAAATTCCCATGTCTTTAGATTTATCTCTATCATTATTACCTCGACGCAGTACGCTCACCCGCGCGTCAGGTAAAATAACGAAAAATTGCCATAGAAAACTACAGAGATAAGCTTATCTCTCGTCAGCTAGGGGGTCCAGTTTAGTCACTTACATTGCGACTGGATACACGACTGGATATTGACCAATCAATGAAGAGAACCAGTGCCGCTTGTGGCGCTGTGTTCAGTTGTAGACGGTCAATGCAATGAAACCACTGTGTTTGTGACGCAAGGCCAATGGAGGAATAGGCTGAATAGCCAATGAGGCTTGTAATTAGCCTATCCATATAATGACAAACAGTTCAAGGAAAAAAGTGACCTAACAAAAACGAAGAACAAGACAAGGACATGCTCAAAGCACATTTTAGTTATACATGTTTATAAGAATCGGTTTATAATTTTGGCGGAAAGAATTAACGGAACCGGAAATTTTGAGAGAACTTTTGGAAGTGAATTCCACAATACAGGACCATTTGAGCGGATACCACGGTCAGAAAAATATTTCTTGTTTAAAGTTATACTGAGGTCATCAACTTGTCTTGTTGAGTATTCGTGGATGTCAGATCGCTTTGTAAAATAGTCACTAAATGCAACAAATAACTCATTGATTGAGTTCTAATACATGAATAATGCAAGTTCCATCTTATACATGTCATTTAATGTAAGTACATTATTGGACAGAAATAAGGGACCAGTATGGCTTCTGTAGTGAGATTCAGATACTATACGTATTGCCCACTTTTGAATCTTAATAAGTTTGTCAATATATGATTTACATGTGTTACCCCAGGTAAGTATTCCATAGTTAAGGTACGGTACGACTAGCGAGCAGTATGATGAATGTAGTTTACGTTTTGCAACAGAATATTTCAGTTTGTTCATGACACCAATATTTCTAGTTATAGTTTTCGATCAATGTGGTTTTAAGTAAGAGACTCGTCAATTATGACACTAAGAATTTGGTATATTTGTTTTTTCCAAGCAGGTTTCATTTAAAATCACATTAAGGTTATCAGTTGCTGTGGCCATATGAGGTGTTCCTAGAATCATGTAATTAGTTTTGCTTGCATTCACAGATAATTTATTTTCTTTGAACCAATTGCTTACCTGTTTCAATTTATCATTAATTTCATTTATTTTACTTCTAATGATTTTGTGTGAATACAGAATAGTGATGTCATCAGCAAACGTATGAAGTCTAGCAAATTTGACGTATAACTGATGTCGTTTATATAAAGAATGAAAAGTAGAGGACCTAGAATAGACCCCTGTGGAACACCACAGATAATATTCATTGGGTTTGATTTGAAGTCATTGTGTCCTACTGCTTACGTAGTTTCTAAACCAATCAAGACCTATCCCACGTATTCCATAGTGTTCTAGTTTGTACAAGAGAATTTCATGATCAATGGAAGCAAAGGCCTTTGATAAGTCAAGAAATATTCCAATTGTCGTTTCATTTCTGTCTACTGAAGAATTTATCTTATCTACAAGTTCTGATATTGCCATACTCATTTAATGTTTGAGACGGAAGCCAAATTATTTTTTATTCAAGATATCGTTGTTTTCAATAAAATCTAGGCATTTATTAAAAATGAGTCGTTCGATAATTTTGGAGAAACAGGGTAAAAGAGATACAGGACGATAATGTGAAAACACTTTAGCATCAACTTTTTTTGGAATAACCTTTGCAACTTTCAAAAACAACACCCGTTGAAAGAGAAAGGTTCAATATCTCTGTCAAAGGTTTGATGATTTCATATGCTACTCTTTTGATAAGGAAATTACCAATTACATCGTGTCCAGCATTTTTGTTGGGATTGAGTTTATCAATTTTAAGATAGTCGTAGTAATTCTTACCAGTGTATTTAATATTAGATGCAAGTTTAGGGCCTATGTTGACAAAGAAGTCATTGAACTGATTAGATATGTCTTGAGGGTCCGTTATGATATTTTCTGAATCACTAAGAAATTATTTTAGCATTTTAGATTTTTTTGTCTCTGCTAATTATAATATTGATATTCTTACATGTTTCTCTCATATTACTTTTTGATTTTTCAAATTTCTTGAAGAAATACATTCTTTTCTTTTCGACTTACGAAGCAGCATGCTTAATTTGTTTTTGAACGTTTAAGATGTTTGCAAGTTGGCTTGGTGGGTTGCTTTAAATATTGCTTGATAATAATATTTGTTCTTCCTATTAATGCTCTTTAGAAGACCCTTTGTAACCCATGGTGAAATTGGGTCGTTTTTCCTGTTTAGAGTACTTAAATACTTAAAAAGGTATAAATTTATTATATAAAAAGGTAAAGGTTTCCTTTAACTTACCATAGTCATTATTGACATCAATACCATCAAGATTTTCACCTCACTTTATATTTAATAAGTATGTTTACTCAAGTTGAGTAAAATTTTTACTCGGTTGAGTAAACTTTGGCTCAAACATTTTACTCAATAAGTAGGTTGGTTCCCTTTTTACTCAAAAAGAGTAAATTAATTTAAGAGTGTATAGACCATTCCTATAATTGACATACTAACGCCGTTTATGGGGTAAATCCACAGAATTAGACGGGAGGACTAGTAGGGTCATATCATACTTGGACTCTATAGGAAAGGTCTATAGATGCCAGCAAAATACACCAACATGCCGAATGTCATGATAACAGGTGTAAAATGGCTTTATATATTATTATTATAGATCTTGGTCTCAAAAATGCGATTCTGAGAAACTCAACATTAAATGACCAATTTTAACATATTTTTTCTATGGGTTTTTAAAAATAAATAACGCAATTTGTTGTTTATTTTATCAATTATATTTATGAATTTACTTGAATTTACTTTAAGCAGCTTGACTTTTTACCCGGGACTTTTACAAGCTTGGTCCAGATTGACTATTTTGCAAGCCGTATTCCCTTGTATTTGCAGGGCATGTCAAAGCATGTGCAAGCGAAATGCTTCCTTTTTGACATTTCGTACTCACTAATATTATAATATCAGTATCAAATTATAATTTGTAAAACATCATCCCTTTTTTCACGTTTTTGAAATTTTGGCCAACAGTTTTGGTATGGTATGTGGTGCTATACAATAAATCATGCATGGTCATATGGTACACATGTGGAGCCCGAGCATGTTTGACTTGTAAATATTTGTCATGTGTTTGACTAAAACAAAACATGGTCCTGAAACAGATTTATCATTAGAACATGCATTTACAGCTTATTGTTTGGTCAAAAAATTATCAAGTAAATTTTTCTTCGTCTAGCAATCTAGTAAAATGAAAAAAACTTAGAAGTAAAACATACCCCGTCCAGCCCTCTAATATATATGGCTTATAATAGTGCAGTGCCATAATTGCGCAATACTTTAGTTTGCCCATGTCTCTGGCGACTTGAATTAATTTATTTTTATGCTGGAGTTTTTCTTTTAAACTATTATCAATGTGTTTTTATTATATAGAATCCTGGGTAATATATTGTCAATTGTATCATTAATTCCTTATTGTAATACGATTTCTTTAAATCAGTCCCTGACAATCATGTCATTACTCGTATATATATTGAACTGTGTAAATATTTAAGAAATAATGTTTAAACATTTTAATATAACAGTTTAAAAAGCAATGTATATACAACAGACTAAATTGTACATCTTCTAAAAATCTTACGGTTTTCTATATAGAACATGTTTTTACTTTTTATTTTCCTACATGAAATAATGAAACATTTATTTATTTGTCAGTATGGAATACTTGTCAACTCATTTATCTACTGTTAAATATGTTATCGAATATTATTCTACATGCATTTTCAAAATTTATCACAACATACTTTGTATGTTAAACAATAACCTTTTAAATCTCTATAATAAAGTATTAAAACTGCCAGAATAGTCATTAGCAGCTCGACTCTTTTTTAAATTTGTACCAACTGACTATTTACAGGGCCGTGTCTCACATGCTATAAGGATTTCTCAAAATATGTACAGTATGTAAAATGCGGTCTTTTTGTCGTTAGAGATAATGTTTGTGACATAAGTCTATCAAAGGGATGCTTTTTAACTCCATCACTGTTTTTGTGACAGACATAGTTATGTACAACGAGCTATCATTGTTAAAGATTGCAATGAGAACAATCGATTCTTTCCATTCGCAATCATATGCAACACCAGTGTTTTGAAGGATGCATACTTGATATGCTTCACGTCGTTCTCAAAATGTACTGCATATTAAATAGATAATACCTAACGTCTGAGTATATAACATGTACTATATCTTTGAACATGTTAAATTCTACTTTTAACTTTCCTGCATGAAATTGTTGAAACATTTAGACCTATGTATCGTATTCGTTTATCTGTATATGTTACCTTGGGTGAAACCAAAACTTGATTAAAACGAATGCAAAACGAATTGCAGGCGGAAACGATATGCCAAGTAACCTTAATTACAAACGTCTTTGAATCGCGACTTTTCGCACATTTCGACAGAGCATCCGATACATTACTGGTGTTACGTTTCTGCTATTATCATTATGAAAATAACTTGTTAGATTTCTGCTCGAAAACTGTTATACTTCCAAATTAAAAAAAAAGGATAAATAAAAGGTTTTTGTCATTTGTTTATAAGACGAATGAAATTACTGTTTGAAATACCATCTATGATAATTACTTTACTATCAAAATCAATCACTTTCACGAATATAGATCATAATGATCAGCTAGATTAACTTACATAGATTAGTATTCAATACAGTAGACTTAATAAATGAATGGCTGACTCATTGGAATTCCAAAGGGATAAACAAACTGTTTAAATATTTGTCTAAAATCTTCAATTATTACACAGCCATACGCACGGTTTTAAACAGTCACGTGATGCCATACTTTTGAGTTATCAGGGATACTCGCAACATTGACTGATCATCTTTTTGTATACATGTACACAATGATTATGTACAACACATAAACTGTGTATGAAATTATTCATTTCATATGGAAACATGCGTATTCGTATAAATAGACATTTGGTGGCGTACATTTGCTTGCCAAGGATACTCCCCGGGGGATACTCGCAATATTTACTGATGATCTGTTTGTATACATGTAAATGCATATGCAGTGTCTGAAATCTTCATTTCATATGCAGTCATGCGCACTGGTACAGGTATAGATAGTTATGTGATGCCGTAGTTTTGCTTATCGAAGTTACTCGCAATATTGACTAATCATCGTTTTATACACCTATACAATGCATATGCAGATGGGCTGTTTAATTTGTTAATTAAAAAACACAGATTTTAGTGACAGTAGGTCTGTTTAAATTCTTCGTAAATTATCTCAAAAAAAAGACAAAGATTTTAGTTTATAGAAGTTTGCAAAATGGTTATTGGTTGAAACAGGAAGTCAAAAGTTTAGAAAATGTGTTGAACGAAAGTGATTTATCATTATTACCTTATTTGAATAGTTCATTATTGGTAAGGTCTTACTCGTAAACCACATTTATTTTTAGTTGTTTTGAGTGGTATTATCTATCAGGGCATACGACCTTTAGCACTTTCATCCTCGTCATGTTTAGTTTGTTTTGGGACATCATATATGGGCGTCTTCACCTCGTTTGTTTTTATATAAACACATTCATCTTCTTTTTGCAAAGCCATATATCCCGGATTGGTTTCCCCTCCCTCGCTTTCCCTCTTTTTATCACCAATGACACTGAGATAAGTTGGCGGACGCTCTGTTGGAAATCTCCCTGCTCCCCCAACAGCGCCTTCTGCAGGGAAGTTTACCGAATCGTAGACG
>JXSR01S014714.1:88673-106138 GCA_000969725.1 Ophiothrix spiculata | reverse complement strand
TTTAAAGGAGATTTCATGATTAATTTGCTTCCAATTTGAGCTATGGAAAATCCAATCCCAAAATTGAATTTCAAACCATTCATCTGCTTGATATCTTATTTTTGTTAGTGCATGCTTTATTTAAACCAGCTAATAGCATTGCAAGATGCAGTTCATCTTTTAAATGTTTTCTTTAATACTTGTTGAATGAGAACAGATACGTAGCCTTCATGAAGTTGCCGTTTATTATCGAAGAGAGATTTCCTGTTGGGCTACCTTAACACATGGATGTACGAATTCAGGCCCGTCAAAATTAACGCCGTTTTATTTATTCTCAGCCTAGTTTTGGACGATTTTACTCCATTTTCAGGCCTTTCTGTCACTTCTTCAGGTCGTTAAACGTTGTGTCACTTACATCCCTGCTTAACAGCAAAGTCTTCAAATTTCCACCAAATGGCACCAAGAGACATCAAGAAGTTTACTCTACCAAAAGTGGTACAAAGGCATAAAATGCACAATTCATAAAATTGGTCGTAATTACTCAACCAGGTTAACAACGTAGGAATATTTGGTATTGTTGTAAAGATGACTTTCTGGTGCATTAATCTAGCAAAACAGTACTCCAAATCATTCAACCGTTTCCAAGAACAGAGGGCGCAAATCTCGGTTTCCTTTTTTCTAGGACACCCTGTATAACTTTGTGGGTTTTAAGTATATTTAGAGTTACAAACCGTTGAATACAAATTTGCATGGTTTTACCAATGTTTTTGTGTGAAACCAAAAATATTAACAGTTAATGACCGGTTAATGACCTACGTCTAGATGATTTTAAAATACTATTTTTGCAAGAATTTTAAAATAACACTTCTTCAGATGAAAATAATGCACCATTCTACGTCTTTGTGTATCTGTTTAGATCGTGAAAAAAACCCGCAATATTTAATAAAACGAAGCTAATCTCCAAATTGGTTTGGTCGATCACCCATTACGTTTGATTTTTTGACTAACTGGATTTGTTTTTTTGCAGATATGGATACCCTCCAAATGAGTTGACCCAAAGATATAATATTCTTTTCCTGTTATTCGGGATCCCGAATTTAATTCCACATGCATTAGTATAAGAAAGTACATGTGCCCATTTGGTACATTTGCTTCATACGAAAATATGTTTAGTGAAAACTATGAATGTAAGGATGCCCTTACCTAGTCACAATGCTTCATTTTTAACTGTTTTAACTCAAATACATTTTTGAACCAAATCAGGTAATATTGCTTTAACTCCAGGGTTGTGGCTATTTAAAAACCTATGATGCCACAAATCAGTGTGTCGTATGGTCCTATGCAAATGAGCTTATAATGAGCAATGTGTATTCCAGATCTCGCGATCGATATTACAAAATCTTGGTTGCGAGATTTTTTTTTATTAACGTGACCTGCCAATAAAACTGACTTTGAACCCCTGTTATTTGAACAAGGAGAAAAAGTTTTTCCTTTAAAATGTGAGTGAATTTTTTGCTATTGGTAAAAATGATGCATTATATGGTATTTTCTATAAAAATCAACAATTTTGAGCCTTTATAGACATACAAATTTCAACTCCTACATCAATCTTGTTTTAGAAGATAAAAAGACGTCAGTTTGGTCGATTCCACTAACAAAAATATAAAAACTCAGATTGACGAAATTTGGAAAATATATTTTGCCTATGAGACTTTAAAACTGAAGATAAAACAAGGAGAAATAAATACGCTGATGTGGTGTTCGAAAGGTACCTAATATCGGCTCTTCATACTTGCCCGCAATTTGTATTGCGATAACAAGGCACCAAGATTTCAACAACCAGCACCTTTGTCACGACGGGTCATGAATCTGATACCAGCAGCGCGCATGTAGCTCGGACCTTGCGCTTTGAATGGCTTGGCCCTCGCTGTGCTGAAATAAATTGCATTTCATGTGAAAATTAATGAACCTGACATGTGTTTTTTTGACTGAGAAGTAGCCTTTTGGGTTCTTTTATATAAATTATGTCAAAAATTCGTGAATTTTATTCCTGAGAGTAAATAATTGAAGAAAAATCAACACGCCACGGCAAAAAAAAAATGTAGAAATTTACAAAATGACTATGACGGGAATCGAACCCGCGACCTCCTGCATAAGAAACTTGTGTTATAACCGCTTAGCCACGAAACTATATCCTGCGCATTCAAAGCTGTTGTTTACGTCGCATTACGCATGCGCATTGATCATTATATGGTCAAATTTCACGACAATTTCACTGTGATTTGACACACAAGAGCAAACATACTACATCAAATCTGTTTTATCAATATTTATCGTAATATTTTGTGATGAATTAACACATAAAGGTTCAATCTTTGTTTTCAGCGGTACAGTTAAAATATATAATACTGGTAAGTATTAATTTTAGCTTAAATTTTGAGACCCAATTTCATCGCTCTTGTTCAAAATAAAGACTCCGATACAGTTTAAAAATTCACACTTTTTAAAATTGTAAAATGTTTTTAAGACTTTCTTTTATCTGCTCTGCGTAAAATTGTCTGAAATTCAGACTTTTTCCAGAGATTTAATTCGATTTTAAGATCTTGTACTCCACCTTATGAATATTCATACCCACCGCCCAGATAGCGATACTGCAAAAATATATGAATATACATCGGAGAGAAGAAGGCGAAATATTGCCACCTACCGACAGACTGAAATAACTCGTTTTAAAATCTTCACTCCTATATTAAAGGGACTAGCCTAGATTCCACCTAGAATTAAATATTTATGGAAATACTCTAAACAAAGCTTAAAAGTATAGTAAAATACAAAAAGAACAAAAAATTACACACGAATGGCTCAAATTGAGAGAGAATTAATTTGCAATATATAATTCTTTGATGGTGGTGTGGCTATCCTGTGTTTCATAAATCCTAAATTTTGTACCTCAGATGGATTTACCAGATAAAAGATCAAACAAAGCTCCTGGAGATATATAATTTAAAACATATTAAAAGAGAAACAGTTTCATCAACAATAATTTGATTGGCCATCACAAGTGTAGAAACAAGATTTTTATCAGTTTTCAAACCAGAAACACTGTTTTCACACCACTTTTTTCGCCGGCGAAAAACATTAAAGTAGGTAAAGAATTGCAATCCTCAAAATCATGGAAAACTACTTGTAGGGTATATTACTATAAACATGTTCTATCGATTCAAATAAAAAGAAATATTTGGAAGAATCTAGGCCAGTCCCTTTAAAAGAGCAAAAGAAGCTCTTCCATGAGATGTAAATTGACTTTCCCGGTCCGTACAGCAGCTTCAGCAAACAAAATATTGCTAGTCTTGAACGTATTCTGTGCCAGATTTACGATATTTTTAAACATGTTAAACTTAAAAGGGAGCTATTTTTGACGCAATTCCCAGCGCAGCAAAGCAAACTATCGAGAACTAAAGCATTATTGTAAAAAACAATTTAAAAATTAGTTTCTACAATAATGCTTTATATGTTTTAGTTTGATATATACTTGGGCTTTTTATCTGGATATAAATTTTTAATGGATAAAAATCCTGAAATGCTTGATTAAATATCACGATTCGATGCCTTCATTTAAGTTTATATAAGGTTTAACAATTCAACGAAGCTTGCCTACCAGAAAATTAATACCGTGAGAGTAAATTACCCATAAATCATTATCTCTATGAAAGTCACGCACAAAATCTAAATAAAGCTGGTCACTCTCACTTAGGCCCGGTGCAGACTCCACTATCGTATAAAATATTTTGCTTAGAATATTCTATGCTTACGACAAAATGACGAAGGTCATCGAATAAAACTGTGTGTTTTATTCGGTCACTACGTCATTTTGTCGTCAGCATAGAATATTCTAAGCAAAATATTCTATACGATAGTGGAGTCTGCACCGGGCCTAACATCTATATAAATAAAGGCTAGAACTGCTATATGCATTTTGAACATCAGCGGTTTTTCAACCAGTATCGATTTTATGACATTGTATTCTTCTTTACTGTCTCCGGCAGATTAGTATCAGGTGCATCAAATGACAATTTGACACTATAAACTATACATCGCTGCAAATATATTTGAAATATTTAACAGAGATTCAAAATCTTTACACATGCTACTTGGAAAACTAGCAAATTTGTTTGCTTATTTTTTTGGTGGAGATGCACTGAACTTCACTTAAATTCTCACTTATATATCAGAACAAATTCCGTTGCCACATGTTATATTTAGATTACTTGGATACTTTAAGAACAGTGAGAGCTGATATCCTTGTTATTCAGTTGTCATTTAACATGTTGGAACACCTTAATTCTGAAAGCATGTAGTCTTGTTGACCTGGATTTCGCCTGTATTCACATCATTTGTATCTGAGTAAAGTCAGGTATAGATATATATTGACTTGAATATGGAAGATTTGTCATACAAACATTTTACCATTATGATATCGATATGGTGTATGATAATTATCTTCATACCGTACATGAGTTGCGCCAATTTGACCAAACCTCGCCCATGGACCGTTCATTCTTCAGGAGAGAACGACGAAGACTATTGCCATCTACGCCATGATGATCCTGAGAATGGAACTGTGAGCTTTACTGGGAGCAGACTTAAAATGTGCAGCATAGAAGTAAACAATCCAAATGACACCCAAATTTTAATCAAAGTCCAATCATTTTCCATCCGACGAGATTTAATATTTGTGGACAGACAGCAACGTAGGCCTTATCAAAACAGATATTTGACTATTCCGAAGGATGAACGAACTTGTTTCATTGAAATAAGTCATCGCAAGTTTAAGGTTTTTCTGAAAGGTAACAGTAATATATTTATTAACGATACGATTTCCGTAAGAAAGTATTTCCCTAGAAAGCATTGTTCGGTATTGGAATTGAACTCAACTGTAACTTGCCAACAAAAGTCTAGATGCTCGTTGGTCCCGGAAAACTGCAATGCCATCTTGAATACAGCAAGTGTGTTATTTACTTGCCCGGTTAAAACATACTCAGCTCTAACACTTTATTCAGGTAATATCATTGATTTAAACACCAATAGAATAATTCAAATTAAGGGATATCCATTTCAACGCTTAACACTGTTACAACAGCTTATTCTGAGAGGAAATTTATTATCAAATTTGCCAAATGATGTTTTTCAAAATCTAACAGAATTAACACATTTGTCTCTGGGATCCAATTCCTTAGTTGGCTTACCTTTCTCAATTTTCAACGGTTTGAGAAAATTAAGTTATCTTAATCTTAGAGATAATCATTTGAATGAGTTGGACCTAAGAATATTTGCGGGCTTAATAAACTTGGACATTCTCTACCTTGAATATAATAATCTTAACGAATTGAATCCTAAAATATTTTATGGTCTGATCAGTTTAACACACCTTTACTTAGACGGCAATCGAATAACTAAAGATGTGTTTCCAAAATTGGTAAATTTAGTTTATCTTTCCTTACGACATCATCACCTTAGTGAACTAGATGCCAACATATTCAATGGAATGACGAAATTACAACGACTTGATTTGAAACGTAATGAAATTATTCATTTAGATGAGCAAATATTTCATGAAACGCGTGACTTGATTAGAATATCGCTTTCTTATAACAAATTATTTTATCTACCATCAAAATTGTTTCGAGGACTTGTAAAGCTAAAAGTTCTTGAGCTTGATAGGAATAAGCTTACATATTTGGAACAGGGGTTACTAAGGGATACTAGAAGTTTAACTGAATTAGATCTTCAGTTCAATAATTTGGCAAATTTACCTCTAGATATATTTCAAGGGCTTAGCCACCTTGAAAAGTTTGAGCTTAACAACAATCAATATGTACATTTCGACGCAAATTTATTTAATGTATCAACTAATTTAACCGACCTAGAGCTTTCGCGTAATTGGTTGGCAGATCTTCCGTCGCGTTTATTTAGAGGACTCACCGATCTCGAAACTTTGGAACTTGATCACAACCGTATCGTATTTTTAGACGAAGATCTATTCGTTGACCTCGTAAGGTTGACAGAATTAGATTTATCATACAATCAAATAGTTGAAATTCAACCAGGCGCGTTTCGTAATCTTCAAAAGCTTGAGGTTCTAGAACTTGACTTTAATAATTTGGTAACTTTAGACGAGGATATGTTTAATGAAACAATAAATCTTATTGAGTTAAATATTCAAAATAATCAAATGAGTTACACCGGATCAAGATTATTTCGAAGTCTATTGAAACTGAAAACTTTGGAACTCGACCATAACAACTTGACAAATCTCAACGAATATTTATACACCAGAGATCTTTCTGAATTGAACTTTGATAATCTCATAGATCTCAATATTTTGGAGCTTGACTACAACCATATTGTGTATATACACAGAGATTTATTCATTGACCTTATTAGCTTATCGGAAATAGATTTATCATATAATCAGATAGTGGAAATTCAGGCAGGCGCATTACGTTGTCTTCGAAAACTCGAAACTTTAGACCTCGATTGGAATAAATTGGTAACGTTGGACAATGATCTATTCATAAACCTTATAAGGGTGACGGAAATACATTTGTCATACAATCAAATAGTTGAAATTCACCAGGGTGCATTTCGTAGTCTTTGGAAACTAGAGGTTTTAGCGGTTTACCGAAATAAATTGGTAAGTTTAAACGAGGATATGTTTAATAATACAAGAAATCTCGTTGATTTGAATATTCAACGTAACAAATTGATTTATATTCCATCACGATTATTTCGAGGTCTTACGAAACTGCAAACTTTAGAACTCGACCATAACAACTTGACTAATCTCGACGAATATTTGTTCAATGACACCCAAGCCCTAGTTGAATTAAACCTCTATAACAACAGCCTGAGTGATATACCTAGTAAGTTATTTAAAGGCTTAATTAGCATAGAATTCGTGAAATTAAGTTTGAATTTTATTTCCTCTGTTGATGAAAAACTCTTTGAGAACAATAGGAAGCTAAAAACTTTAATTTTAAGTGAAAATGTAATTACGTTTATTCCAGTGAAATTAATTTCTGGTTTGCTTGATTTAACTTTTCTTTTTCTTTATGAAAATCCTTTAGGTACATTGCCTGATGCCATATTTGAAAACCTCACTAACTTGGAATCCATCGATATTGGAAAATCCAAATTAGGACGACTACAGGATAAATTGCTGAATGGGTTGCACAAGCTAAGAATTTTAGACTTGAATGGAAATAGGTTGACACACCTGGTTTATAAACATTTTGAGGGATTAATTTCTTTGGAAATTTTAATCCTAAACTCAAATCAGCTTCACACACTTGAATCGGACCTTTTCCAAGATACAGAAAACCTAATTTTCCTAGATTTATCAGACAACAGAATAAAGGCTCTTCCAAATATACAAACCCTCACACACCTTGAATACATTAACATGAGAGAAAATGTACTTACTTCAGTCACAAAAAATACATTTTCAAGTTTATCAAATCATACACGTTTGATCGTTAGTCAAACTGAGATTTGCGAGTGCTATGTTAAGCCATATACAGATTGCACCGATCTTAATGTAAGATCACCATATCTTACATGTGATAGGCTTCTCTCCGATACAACGTTAGGAATGCTTATGTGGCTAATTGGTTTAAATGCTCTTGGAGGTAATATATTTGTTCTATTCTGGAGAAAAAGTAAACATGGCAAAAATGTTCAAAATTATATTCTGAGCAACCTTGCAGTATCTGACTTACTTATGGGTGTTTACATGCTACTTATTGCATCAGCTGATATTTATTTTGGAGAAAGTTTTCCAATGTATGCGGAAGCCTGGAGATCTGGAATAACCTGTAAGTTTTCAGGTACTTTTTCTATTCTTTCAAGCGAAGCATCCGTATTTTTCGTTATGCTAATTAGCATTGATAGATTCGTGAACATAAAGTATCCGTTTTCGTCGAAAAAATTTACTAAAAAATCAGCTGCTGTAGCAGTAACATTTGTTTGGCTCGTTTCTATGGCATTAGGGTTAATTCCCTCTATTTTAGCTGGTGTTAACTATAAGTTTTACGACAACTCTCACGTATGTGTCGGTCTACCTTTAGCGCTATATGAAAGGTTTAACAAAACCATAACACATGAACGCCTTGGTGTAGGTACTTACCGGTACGATTCATACAAAGCTAAATCAGAGACTCTTGGCAAGGAACCCGCGATGTTTTTTGCTTCATCAATGTTTTTGGGACTAAACTGTATTTGTTATATGATTATAGTAGCATGCTACGTGGAAATCATGCGAGTTGTTCAGAAATCATCTAAGAGCGTCGGAATGAGCAAAGCCATGAAAGAGCAAGTACGAATGACAGTGAAAGTTGCCGCTGTTGTACTTACAGATTTCTTCTGCTGGTTTCCTGTCATCATACTTGGCATTTTGGTACAAACCAAAGTATTAACACTTCCGCCATCTGTGTTTGCTTGGTGTGTAACCTTTGTTCTGCCAATTAATTCAGCGATAAACCCCTATCTTTACACAATTGCACAAGTTGTTAGCGATTACCGTAATAAGAAATCCGGAATACAATCAAAGAGGTTGACTAGCACTAAATCGACAACAACTGCTATGTAAACGTCAATGTTAATACCCGATTGAACTCGCAAATTTTTAGTCAAAATAAGTCAATTTTAGCACAAATATCAAGGTTTATCGTTTTTGGCTGAAAATAGCCTTAAAAAAACATTACAAACAAATTGATGGTATATACATCGAGACGAAACATGAATTTCGGGACGGTAAATGTGTTTCCCCCCCCCCCCCTTGGCTTGCATGCCTTCGTACGGCCTTGTTCTCCAATGAAGCGAAAGGGCTGAATTGATCCGAATATAGTCATTTCCCGGGGGAGGGGGCACTCCCATATGTTGGCACGCGTCATGCTCCTGTCGATAGACCCTTTTTTTTGCTCCGCTCTCACCCAATTACCCCCCTTTTCACTGAGCTGTCACCTAATGACCCCCTATTATTTTGAAAGTCAAACTTTTTTATGGTGACTCTCATCCATTGCCCTGATTTTTCGAGAACCTACACCGAATGACCCCCTTTTTTTACTAAATTTGTCGATTTTTCGAAAAATTTTACGAAAATTTGCCTTATTTTATTCAAAAACTGACACCGAATGACCCTGTTTATCGCTCTTACCAACAATTCGCTCGAAATCACCCAGTTGTTTTACCCTCTACACCGAATGACTCCCTATTTTTCAATGTATTTCTCACCTATTGCCCCTACATTTCGAAAGCCGGTAGGAGCTGGTACGTCACTTTCATATTTGAGTGCCCCCCGGGAGTCATTCCATCATTCTGAAGTGCAATCTTGCATTCATTTATGGGGGACTGAAAGGGTGTTTTTATCCAAAGATTGTCGAAATAAGGCTGGTTTTGTGGGATTTCGCCACATTTACGGAGGAGGAACTAACGCCCCTTCGCACCCGGGTTCGCACCCTTTCCCTCTGATCAGAATTTACACGTAATTGCTTGAATTAGTTATTGAAATATTATTTTTTTAGAGATTTTTTTTCATGGTCAAACTTAACGCAGCGAATCCATCAGTGGAAAAAAATATCAAATCGATCCAGTCGTTTTCGTGCTTATTAGCAGAAAGTGCTTTTGAGGGCGCTGTTCAAATTCATTTTGCCCATAAACAGGGCAATAAAATCGGAACCAAATAACTTTTTTCTAATTTTAATTTTGCAATGTAGTTGTACTTGCAATGTGCAAATTTGAGCAAAATTTCATGCAAAAAATCCATTTTGGAAATAGGGTTTTTGAAATTTTGGCGGGAAATTTTTTGACACAGCATAGTTTTTCGGCCGCAATTTTGAAACGGTTCATAAATTTTTTAATTTTTTCATATTTTCATATTTTGGTCCTTTTTACATGCTTTATCATTGACCAGACTTTCAACGGAAAAATCATTTCGATAGGGTGTTTTTTAAGGGACCCCACCCCTTGGGCACCAACGGGTGGGAAATACCTTGGTCACTTAAGTGTTAAGAATCAAAACCGTCTTGGTTAAACATTTAAAAATCCAGGAATGGAATCTGCTTGGAGTCTTAAAGATGTTTTATTTTTTGCTGCAGAGGCTATAACTGTAGCCCAGGTAAAACAGTTAAGATAATGATTAAATGATTAAATAATTGTAAATCTGCTTATTGAAATGTATATAAGATGATGCATTGCTTTCAGGCTTAAGGCTTTATGATGCATTTTCCGCATCACATTGTTTATTTACTACTAAATATTTTGAAATCATTTTGATTTTGTATAATACGTCCGTTGATGATGAAAATAAAATAACTAATGAAAAATAATTGTCGGTTATTTGGTTCGATTTTTCAACGTTTCAAGTAATTATTTTCTTCTTCTTACTGAAATACTAGTATTTGCATTAGGTGTATGTATTTATGGTGTTGGAAGAATTTAAAAAAATTCCAGTAGCCATGTGAGTTTCTTAGTGTGTTTCTATAGAACCTTTTCACACCCACATCCCACCCACACACCCTTATTCCGTAATACCTCATGTAGTTTAGTGTTGCAGTGTTTAATAATAACTATTTAGAATTTTAGACTTAAAAGTGTTTGGCTTTTAATTTACTTGGCGTGAGATGTTTATTTATTTTAAGGGTACGAGGAATCCACATGCCCAGGAAAGTGTGAATCCTAACTATTTTTCAATCATGAAAAGATAAATAGTTTCCACTGCCTTTGCGGGGACATGAACCATGGATTATGGCGGGGGTTAGTCATGCATTACGAAGCGAGAGATCTACCGCTGAGCTATCAAGGCAGCGTTGAGATGGTGAACTAAAATCTAAAACATAAACATTAGAATGCCGTATTTTTCTTTTGTTTATATAAAAAATGCAATTTTTGCCTAATTGGAATGCTCAATTTGTAAGTAAATTATGCGAATGCGTATATCAGATGTAGATAATGTAGATACTAAAATCAGGCTATTCACAGCTCAAACAGGGCGAACTCAGAGTCATAATTCACGCCCGATTTTTCGGGCAAAACAACGCGGGTTTGTAACATTATCATTCAAAATCAACACAACACATTTATAAAATATTATTTGTAATTCAATAAAAAGTATCAAGCCTACAATCTGTCAAAATTTGAAAACAGGCGAATCGTTCGAACATCATAAAAAATTTAAGGTTTCAGCGAAAAAGGTGTAAATTTTTCGAAGTAGTTTATTGACGTAATTTTGACCTTGATAATGGACGTGAAATCACTACTAAAGTCTCATGTATAAACTAGAGACTCTATTACATATATGTGCGCCAAAAATTGTATTATTCTGATATGTGTAAGTAGGTAAAAAGTTGCAGTAAAGATGCGATTGGCAAAAATGGCACCCATTTAGGGACTGTAGCTTTAACAAATGAGAACAGGTGTAATGAAATATAGCGTGCTATGTCCGCAATTTTACGTTGTCTTTATCCGAGTTCAACACTTAATGTAAACCATATTCAGGCTCTTCGTATTTTTCGCGCGAGCCTTGTAATCAGGGCTCATTGCACCCGCGGGATATAGACTAAATCCTTCAGTTTCTGTCGTGATTCTTTCTCTCTCACGATCGGTTGAAGAGCATATGTTTTAGAAGACGGTAGGATCAGTTTTCTTTTGCGCCACATTTTCTCCACACAATACACATGATACAATGAGCTTTAATTTCTAAATCATTTGCAGATTATGTGAAGACTGAAAGTAAATTAAGCCTTGATGGTCTACTTGCATTTTTTAAGGTTCTACAAAGAACCATCAAAGGGTTCTTAACAGAACCTTTTAGACGAAAGGGTTCTCCCTGTGGGACAAAAGGGTTCTTAATAGAACCTCTTTTTCTAAGTAACAAAGTAAAATCTAAATTCATTTTATAAAATCTTAAAAACTGAATTTTGTCCAGAAAAAAAATCTCAAAAATTCTATACCGATAGACAATTGTCTACCTTTGTCCGGCCAAAAGTAGACAATTGTCTACCGTAATGAACTGTTTTCTCGAAAAAGTGAAGTTTTAAGATTTTATAAAAGCAATTTAGATTTTATAGTGTTAAGTGTAATTGTTGTAACTCAATAGCTGCCCTTTTCATCAAAAACATTAAACATGTATTTACTTTAAATCCAATAGTAGTAAATATAAATTGTGAAACAAAAAGCAGCCAATTTAATTTATCTATATTTTTTTTAAATTTCATTCAAGGATGTGCCCCTTATACCTTGTTACTAAGGTTTCTGTCGACATGCCTTATGTCGACATGAATGTCGACATGAGCTTATCTCGAAATGTCAACATGAAATCTCATTTGTCGACATGTCGACAAATCTGGGTAAGTAAAATTCCATAAAAACTTGATACATTTATTGCTGTTTGTTAGCAGTTGAGCTTTAAAGTGTTGCATTAATAATTTGATATTTATTAGTTGCTTGTCATTTACACCCGCTTTTAAAGTTATTATGATGGTTCACAACAATAAAGTTACAAAATATCAATCTTATGTCATCCATATTGTCGTACGCAGAAAGAATCAGCACATTAAAACGGGTCATTAAGCTTATTGTGAACAATTTAGTTTTTTCCTGCAAACCCCAACTCTTTGATATCAACTTATCAAAGAATATTTAATGAGTCTGATTTTTTTTTAAAGACCTATAAAATCGAAAATATAGACCTGGAAAACATCGATGTATAGATATTGTGTAAATATAATGCTATTAAATTTTCCGAATTATGAGTGACATTTCGTGCAATTTTATTTGCAAGTTATTTCACGCCATAAACCTTCAAAATCGGCTTGTGATTTTCTCTAAAAATATTAATTCAATGTAAAATATACATTTATACCAATACGTTCGTAGCATTTTTTTTCTTCTTGAAGTCCTGTTAAAATCTTGCGTTAAAATGTGCTAAAACAAAATTCATGTAAGGGTTCCATCATTGCGCATGCGTAACCAATTACTTTTGGTTTTATGTCGACCAATATTTTTGAATACCCTTTCATCACATAACCAGATCGCTTGTCTAGTGGTTAAAGCTCCGGTCTCTTGATCTCGAGACCGGGGGTTCGACCCCGTTGTAGTCGGTTTGATAAATATATATATTTTTTGCATAGCGTATTGAATTTTCTTCAATTAATAACTGTCATGAATTAAATTATTGAATTGTTGATATAATTATATAAAAGAACCAAAAAGGTAATTTTTCAGTCAGAAAAACGCATGTCTAATTCATTTCATTTCACATGAAATGCAAAATATTTCAACGCAGCGAGCGGGCCGGGCAGCGAGGCTATTCAAAGCACTAGAGCTCCATGGTTGCTGACGTCAGATCATGACCCGTCGTGACAAAAGGTAGTTCTTATCGAAATCTTGATGCCTAGTTATCGCAATACAAATCGCAGGCAAGTATATGAAGAGCCGATATTAGGTACTCATCAACGTATTTTTTACCTCTTGTTATTTCTTCCTTTTACAGGTCTTATAGGCAAAATATATATTTCAAATATTATCAATTGGAGTTTTAATATGTTTTCCAGCAGAACTGGCCAAACGAACGATTTTTATCTTCTAAAATAAAGATGATGTATGGGTTCAAATTTGTTTGCTTCAAAAGTCTCAAAATCGTTTATTTTCATAGTAAATTGTTTTTGTTTTTCTTGTTTGGCATCATTTTTGCATAAATTGTGTTTTTGTAAGGCGCTGTGTTTTTGATAGAGCGCCATATAAGTACTGATTAATAATAATAATAATAATAATGATAATAATAATAATAAAATAAAATGCTTTTTTTTATCAAAAGCAAAAAAAAAATCACATATATTGTAATGGAAAATTTCCACATTTTCATATCCCTGTTCCCAATTTGTATTTGCTTTCACCCTTTTCAGATAATAAGGGTTCAAAGTCAGCCTTTTCAGCAGGTCACTATAAAATACAAAATCGCGTGACCAATTTTTTTCTCGTTTGGCGAGACTTGGATTTTAGAATTCGCTTAATGAGGTCGATAACTATTTGGCTGCATTAGAATGTTACGCCGAAATCGCGTGATGGCCGAGATCACGTGATTTCGACAAACGCTTGCCAAGATCCCGTGATGACGGCATAACGTATGCCGAAATCACTCACGTGATTTCGGCAGGCATTTTTTTGCCGAAATCACGTGATTTCGACAAAATATTGCTTTTCCACCGTGTACTTACTGTTTTAGTACAAAAGCGCAATTAAATCATATTTGTTTATTTTGCAATGACGTATGATATGCTATGATCACGGCTGTTCGGCATCGAAGTTTGGAGCGATCATTCACTTACGGCATCAACACTGCCGAATTCGCGATACCATTACGTATTCTATTAATATTTTAATTCAATTCAGATTCATTTATTTTCCATAAAAATACATAAAAAAATAACATGGAAACAGAACAGAATTATGGAGGATAGGACCGGAAGGCCAATAAGACCTGTTAAAGGTCCTTCCCTAGATTACAACAAAAAAATATAAATACCTGACAGCACAACTATCACGTACGAAATTAAATCATTCGACTCGATCTTGTGCAACGCAGCCTGTTACCACAATGGTTACAAGCTGGATATAGCGCACGAATTGTACGATATAAAACCGGAAATTGGTGATTCACCGATATCACGCGATTTCGGCATCCGCTCTGCCGAAATCGCGTGATGACATATATCATGCAATTTCGGCATAACAGAATCCATTACCAAAAATGATAAATTCAAACTTTTCCGGTCCACTGATTTTTGTTTTATGAATATAAAACGTGCATACTACAGACTGAACAGGTCATGTGACACTCGCAACTGCATTAATAGAGGCATCCTTTTTTCCACACACTTTAGGAGACTACATTTTAACGCGGTTAGAGCAATTAAGGCAATTAAGGAGGATCTAAGTATAATGTTGCAGGCTTAGCGTGACCACAGTTTTTCATAACACTCCCTTAACGTTGATTTGAAGCCAAAATATACCATTTTTCCCTATTAAAACCCTAAATGGGGATTTTACCGATACTGTTTTCACACTAGGGTTTGAAAAAGTAACATATTTCTTGAAAATGGCTGTTTTTTTAATACCCAAAATGGTGTCACCTGATTCACCCTTCAATCCTAAAAAGCAACCCTAATACACACCCTTTTCTTGGCCACGTTATGGCGGTGTAATGAGATTGAGTGTCCCCCATAACCAGGAGAACGGGTCTAATTGAACTACACGGAATAAGCCGCAATCAATAAAGTATTGATCGTACATGTACCAGTTCGTTCTATTTCAAACAAACAAAGCTAGGACACAAAGCTAGTCACACGGACGCTGTATTTCATTACACCGGCAACATTATACTTGACTGCCCTCCCCCGACTTAATGCAACTTAATGTAATCTAACCTTTCTGATGCTCTTTCTTTCCTATCTTGTATCCTTTTATTTAAGCAAATCATATATATGTGCTTTTGTAGCATTGTAGTGCACTCATTTAAGGCACGACTGTGAAACATTTCCGATATAGCTATCGGATTCCGAAAGACACACTGTATCTATTTCATTAGTGTGGTACAGAACCCCAGTGGGTGATATTGACATGTTTGAAAACGTATTGCAAAAGGTTGAAATGGAAAATAAAGACGTCATTGTTATTGGCGATGTAAATTGTGATTTGTTAACTCAAACTCCTCATTGTTATACAACGAAACTTACCGAAGTTTGTAATTGGTTTCATATAAAACAGCTTATCAAAGAGCCGACAAGAATCAAAAAGGATTCCGAAACACTTCTTCATCATATTTATGCATCAAGTACCAATAAAGTAAATGAAAGTGGTGTAATACATATGTAATACTGGTCATAGCGACCATTCAATGATCTACGTTAATGTTTGGAAATCGAAAAAGGTTTCAACTCATACCCACAAGTATAAAACCTGTCGTTCGTTTAAACAATTCAATGAAGATGATTTTTATAACAACATATGTAAAGCCAATTGGAATAAGATTAAGCTTGACGATGTTAACAAAAGTACTTAAGGACACACATCACTAAATAAAAGCTTTTGGCCCGTACAGAGCAATGCGAAAGCAAGTGTTTGGTTGACCTCTCTAAATTAAAAGCTTCAACAATGGCGGGAACTAGGTTTTTTGATCAAATTTCCTTTGAATCATGTTCTGTGGGTCAAATGTAGTCAGGCTGGTTAAAGATTACTATAATTTTGCTGTTTTTATAAAATTTGAGGGCAGATTTTCAGTGTCTAGAGAAATTTTGTAGCGGTTTAGAGAAAATGAAATTTTGAGCATATCCTATGTTCGAGGCGACCTAGCAAAAACTTTTCAAGGTTACCCTATATATTTTTTCACTTTGTGGGCTCTTCTAGATTATAATCTCAAAATAAATCCAAGAGTTGAAGCAACCAGTCGTTCTATAGCCAAGATATCCGCCATGATCTGGAGGCTATTTTGCATAGGAATGAATAGGCGATCTATTGGTGGTGTGTGTTCTGAAGGTTTCGAAAGAATGTTTGTTGAAATAGCTGATAATCACGCAAAACTGAAATCGAAACGAGTAAGAAAGAATTAATCGCACTGGATGTCAAATGATATAATTAAAATGATGCGTGAGCGCGATAAGTTAAAGAAAACTGCGATCAAAACCAAATCTGATCTCACTTGGGATGCATATCGAGCAAAGAGAAAATCAAGTAAATAAAGCAATCTATGACAGAAAAAAGCAGTACATTCAAAATCGCATTGAAAGTAGTGACAAAAATTCACGTCAAGTTTGGAAAAACATTCGCCACATTGTTCATGGAAAAAGTAAAAGTAGTCAAATTTCAAAAATCAAGGTTAGTGAGACAGAAGAAACAACTGATTACAAAACCATCTCCGAGACAATCAATGATTATTTCGCCAATATCGGTTCCTCACTTGCTAGAAAGATCCCTGATTGTGGTTCTAATGACTTACTTTCAACAAATGAGGATAACAATGATGATGTGAAATTTAAATTTAGTAATGTTGACCATGAAACAGTACTGAAATGTATTAAGACATTAAGTGAGAACAAAGCGACAGGAGTTGACAATATTTCTGCTATGTTATTGAAAAGGGCAGGGGTTTCAATTATTGACCCCATTACACATATTATAAACATATCTCTTAAAAGTGGTGTCTTCCCTGGCAGATGGAAGAGAGCAAGGACACATCTGGGGATCACACGGACCCTTGTAATTACAGACCTATTGCTATATTACCTATTTTGTCAAAGATATGTGAGAACATTTCCTTCACTCAAATATATAAATTGTGTTGCAAGCACCTTGGAATCATCATTTTTTTTTTATCTTTTATTAGAATTTGAAGCAAACATTTAAACATACACTTTAATAAGTCATATAAAACA
>JXSR01S014713.1:39710-52676 GCA_000969725.1 Ophiothrix spiculata | reverse complement strand
ATTTAGAGATACAAAATATCTTTTTTTCATGTAGATATCCTACATATTTTCTCAGAATATTCTCGTATATTCAGTTCTTTCAACACTAATCTCCAGTTTTGGTATTTGTATTCTTTGCCTATTATTCAAATCATACAAATGAAAACCCTGGTGAATATGTAGAACCAATTATTGCTAGTTAAGTCTATACGTGTTTAGAATCTTTCATACATGAATGGATTCAATCATATGACGCAAGACAAAGGTTTTGAATCAGCATTTTAAAGTTTGTTTACTTACTTTAAATTGAAAGCATGTAAAATGATATATAATGATCTAATAATAGCCTATATAGAAATCAAGCACAAGTATACCGATTTAACCGGAAAACAACGGTAATATATAAAAATAATAATGATAATAAAAAATAGGCACCTTTGTTAAACTGCACTAAGGTAGTCGTTGCCAAATCACACTTGCTGTTTTTAATGCAATGCAAATGACTTCAAAATTCTAAATGCAACAAGGTATTTACATTGGTTTTTACTTGCGGATATGAAAATGAATAGAAAAATGTCAAATATTGTTTTGTTAGGAATGTAAACAAGAACCTCTTTAACAATACTTTTATCTGTACCACTACTTAAAAGAATGAATTTTAAATTAGTTGTTAATAGAATTTCATTAGAATATCATGGAGTACAAACAAGCGAATTAAGGTCAATCAGTGTTGGGGACCTTTTGTTTTACCACTGTGTGTTATTTATCCTCTGTACTTTCTCTTTTACATCTCTTAATAAAATTGTCCTTTTATTTGGGTTTTGATACCTTAGGCTTAAAATTTACGGGTTATTCTTTTCTGTCTATATCTAAATATCTATATAGGAATATGAAATAGTTCCAATAGTGCATGTGGATGTTATTGTAAGGTTTATCTTTAGATTCCTCTTCCACTGTTAGAGGCTAAAGTGTTTTGTATAATGAACGTTTCAATTTGGAATCACATACTCTTCTCACAAGTAAAAATTGTATTTGGTATTACAGAACTCATAAATCACTGATACTAACGTTTCAACTCGACAAAAGTATTATATTAAGAATATACGACTTGAAAAGAACGATAGCTGCTTGTCAAGAAACATTGGATAGTATAAGGCAGCTATTAGAAGCTATTAAGCTGCAATATCTTGTTTCTATTTTTAGTGGTTTATCTTACAGAGAGAACTTGTCTATATATATATATATATATATATATTCGGACACTCCGAATAAGTCAGTGTAAACGTCTTCCATCTAGGTTAACATTGGTTAAGAAAATGAAACCACCGTCTACTTTTATTTGAGCAAGTTTGTTCTTCTTGTTATGATATCTATGATATTGTATCAGACAATCCGTTACGTTGTAACGAAAGATATCTTATGAAAACATCAATAGACGGCTGGTAATCTAATATCAGCTAGCTGACATCTCCGCCGCATCTTCGTATCTGTAGAAATACTACTATACTCTATAAACCTAGTAGTATGCAACAAGCAACCGGATAATGCACACAAACCAATATGACCGTACATGGAAGTAAATTAGTCCATACCTAATCTTGCTGAATATTAAATGAACTTATATTCAATGTTTGTTTATGTGTTATTAACAAAAGAGGTCAACAATAATACCAAAAACATGAATGAATTATGTACGAAAATATTAATAAGCCGTGATTTGGTCTTAATCAATCTTTATCAATCATTACTAGTCTCTTACACAATACAAAACCACCAGTTCACAATGTTGTAGTATACAAAGGATATGCTATGGATCTCGTAACAGAGTCTGATTGGTTGTTGCATACTTCAAGATATATACAGTTTAAAATGAAATGTTACAATGTAAAAGGGTCCAACTAGTTAAAGGCTAACATGTGTTTACAAAATCGTTTTCTTAGATGTTATTCTTGGATCAGTATTGAATATTTCTGCCCATTTTTGATAGAATTTTTATCCATCATTTTATGGAAGGCAAACAATGGTGAAATTGATGAATATATAGGCAAAATGATATGTAATGTCACTTAAGAAAATTAACACTCAGCTATTAATCAGAAATAGTTTCTTGCATATACATTAAGATAACGATGCAGTGCTTGTTACCGCAAACTAAAATTGCCAAAAATTATAATCAAGAAACGACCATGCATGATTTAGACAAACTTTGAGATCAATAATTGCAAAATCAATTATCGTATGATATGATTTGCTTTTACAAATCAATTAACAAATATTTGCTTTATAATATTGTTCAAATGGTAGATAAAGTGTAAATGAAATCGAGATATATATTAATTCAAAAGTGATTGTCATGTAGTCATTGTCGTACAAACCATAGCTCGTCCAGATCAATCCTGCTCTTGTTGTGGAAAGATAAACATCAAGTGTCAGTCGCGTAACAAAAAACACAGGAAGTTAGAAAAAAAGAGAGAAAAGTGAATATGGTGGAAATTGAACGTGTAACGTTACAGAGCTTAATTCTCTTGAAGCGAAATCAATAAAAAGTCATAAAGATAGAATTGAGTTGAAACATATCCAGAGCTAGATATAACATTGGTTTTATTTAGTGTGTTTAGTCCTGAAGCTATATGCATAGTTAGCTACGACTTTCTCTTTCCTGGTCTCAGTGGTAGGAACCAAGGATGGAGAATCGGAAGAAATTGTTTTACTTTTATTTCTGTCGTTCGTACTTCAGGATATGACAAAGATAGTATACTTTATTTTGCCTACAGCGTTATTTTAAGTAATATTTATTGTCTTGTTCATTTGTACTTATCTATTTTTCTCTCTGTCTTTTGTGTTTTTCAGATACATCAAAAAAGGACTCATCTTCAAGCAATGTAACAGAAGAAAAAGAGGACGGCAACCGTGAGTCACCCAGTACAAGTGTTCCCGAACCGAATAACAATGAATCACATACCCCTAGAGCTGACAAGCCACCGTCAGCTCTTGATAGTTTTAATGGACTTGCGGCAAGTTTTGTTTCACCGTTTCGCCCAGGACGTCTCGCACCCATTGAGATTCTGATGAGACTTTTCCCTACACAACGTAAAGCTGTACTTGAGTTAGTGCTACAGGGTTGCAGCGGAGATCTTGTGAAGGCCATTGAACACTTTTTGTCAGCTTCAGATTCCCCGTCATCAGTGGGGCATCATTCCAGTGGTCATCACGGGGGATCATCTGAAGGAAAACATAGTGGGTTTTCTGTACCTGGATTGCCTGGACTACCTGCAGGACTTAGATCGCCATTTGGTAATGATAAACACGCTATGGGCAGTTTAAAATCAGCTTTTACACCATTACCGCCATCAAGTGCTGCTACTTCATTACCGTTGCTTTTTGCCCCCAGAGCGCCGCATCCATTCCCCGCGGACGCTCTTCTTGGTCGTACGCCATTATTTGCCCCGTCAAGTGTTGCTGACTTGGGTGGTGCTGCACACGCTGCAGGGAATTCCGCAAGATTTGCCTTCCCGGCTTTACACCCACTTAATCTTTCTGGAAAGTTCCCAACTGCAGGAGAGAGTTATCCTAGATTAATTTTTGCCCCGTATGGGTCAGCATCTGCTTGCCCACCAGACTGTGTACAATGCCCAGGACCAAGACATAGTGTTGGAAGTGAATCAGAGAAATCACCATCAGCCACAACGGAAGGGTCAATGGCCAATAGTAATGTGGATTCAGACTAACAAAACTGAAATTTGAATTCTATAGTCTGTATTTTTTCTTTAAAGAAACATTCATTTGGAAATGTCAAACATTTCTTTTACAAACAAGGAAAAAATACACTCTTGTTTTGGTTTACAATTTCAATCTGTTCCGCGAAGAGAAACAAGTCATTTATATTAATTTGAATTTCTCCAAACTGCTCAGTTCAAAAACTGAAAAAAATATGACGATAGTTGTTATGATAAATAGGACATTTCATTATAATTACTCCCTTAGCGTGATATTTCATAAGAGTGAAAATATATAGTTTTACTCGGATCGAAAGATTTCACTCTTTGATGAGTGATTTTGTGCTCTTGTACGATTGACATTTCACTCTTTTATGAGTGAAAAGTTTCACACCTTTCGGGAAGTGATCACTGTATTTACTCTTTTCTGAGTGATTCTCTTCTTTGTTTTTCATTTTTTTAAAATGGATTTTTCACTCGGAAAAGAAAGACTTCAGTGAAGATGTGAAAAGTTTCACTTATAAAAGAGTGAAATGCCACTCGTGCAAGAGTAAAATTCACTTGAATAGAGTGAAATTTCTCTCAAAAAGTGTAAAAGGATTTTCACGCTTAAGACAGAATTTCACTCTGTTACATTAAGAGAGTATGGTTTTATTGTTAAACAAGTTAAATGCTCTTAGGAGAGAACAGAGCGAAACAAAACAGCCCACCTTCTTTCTAAATGTGTGCATTTACATAATCAAGGACAAATGATTTTCAACAGTCAAAAAGTATTTTTCCATGTAATTTTAAAATCTTGTCTACGCATTGTATTTATATTTTTTATTTCAATGAATGTAAATTTTATGATGATACTATTTATGATGGTGCAGTGTTAATAGACATGTTAGAATATTGTTATACATTGTTTATGTGGCGTTTCTAGCGATCTGAAGCTGTGATGTTTTGAGAATTGTATTTTTAGATTGCCTTTTCAAATCTGTACTGTTTGAATTGTTAAAAAAACAGTAATTTTTTGTCTGAACTTTGAAATTTAGACTATTTATTAGGTTGAATTATTTTATATGGTACGACAACTAAATGTAAATCTGCATTTTATTATGATGCACGTATTTACCATTTTGCAATACGCAACCAGCCTGTACGCAACAATCAAATTTCCGAGCATTATTTTGCTTAAAAAATCACTTGTGATTGCAAAGTGTTATTTTCTATGATTTGATGTGCAATATTCTTAAGGTTGATGACCGGACGAAAGGAAAACTTCGTCATCTATAAATGTAAAGGTTCCTTAACGGCATGAAAATGTTAACAGCCTTAATTACGGTTAGTTATAAGGTTCATACAGTATATACTCTAAATTCAACTATGTGCGTTTATGTAAAACTTTTGATTTTTCGAAGCATTTAAGATTGGATACCGTATGCTTTCTGTTTTTATTTAAACCAAGTACATACATGTAATTATTTTAACTTTATAATCGCCAATTGGTCCACATAACAACACGTTACGTCTATTGTGTTGTCAAATCTCTGCGAAATATTTTTATTGCTTGGAATTACGAGCAAAACTCGAATAAGTTTAAGATATTTTCCACAAATCATTGCTGAACTATTTTGTGATAATCTGAAAAGTCTTTTTGGCACTAACTTTGTTTATGATTTTCTGTGATAAAGGATCACACCTGCAATAACACGGTTGCTGCTATTATTCTATCTGTTCCTCTCCGGGGAGGGGGTATCTCTGAAAATCATTAAAGATGTTAGCAGGATTTAATTCATATGTTAGTATCCACCAAATTTCAAAGGTACCACTTGATTATGCGTATTTACATCTTTGTAAATTGTTTATGAAATTCCCCAAATCTTTTGAACATGGAATGAAGTACCTTCATAGAGCTCATCACAAAACTAAAGCAACCAAAACGCCGACTTTTGTGAATCCCCGGATATTTTACTACTGTTTCTCTCCCTATATTTATAAAAGCCATGACCACTTTACACTTATATAAAGTTGACCCATTTTGTACAAGTCTTCAGAATCCATTTGAAATAACTTTTCTATAAAACTCGCTAGTCTAACGCGCTGGAGAATACTCTAAACAAGTCCCTTGCGACCATCTACTTCACGGCGCGCTATCGCAAAGAGCGTGAAGAAAGTTGTTCTTCTTTGATTGCCTGGGATATACTACCCTAAACCTGAAGAGGTTCCGTGTTCAAGATTTTCTATTAAGCAATCCGGGTTTAGTTTATGCAAAGACCCGACTAGCGAGTCATTAAGTTTTTTTACTACACAGGCCATGCAACATTATGACCAAGACTGTCGCATACCCAAGGTGGCTCTTAAAACATCTACAAAATGCCGAGTCCGCGTCGAATTAGCCAGCTTTGAGTGCTTTTACAGGGCGCTGTGCCAGTCCTTAAGTGCCGAAGGGACGGCGTTTTTCTTATACTCAGTGAAAGGGCAAAACAACTTGGCTTTATCACAATTATTATACAAATTAGCTAAGAGTTCTATCTTGTCGGAGGCATATTAACTTGATAGTTTTCTGTTTGTATATTTCTGTATACCGTAAAAGGAAAAAGAGTTGGTAGTGAATTTGATTGTGTACCGACTTCACTATAAAAATTATCCAACACGAACAAGAGTTTCGGATACTTTTCAACATAGATGTAAAGAGTTTATCATAAAATCACATCAATTCTGTTTTATTTAAAAAAAACCTGTTTTGTGTATATCATTGTTATCACTGTGTATAATCGAAAGGGAACCCCACCTTTATGATGATGTTAGCTTTGAGGGTGATTAAAAGAAATTTCACTCGAGCTGCAAAAACATTGCACAAGTCAAAGACGAGTCAAATATTTTGTTGTTGACCGGATGAATGATCAACATTTTCCTGGTGTTACCATCACACAGAATGCATAGATACAAATTTCAGCAGTCCCGTAATATCTCAACCACGTTGATATGAATAATAATGATTGTTGTTTTTTTTATAATGGAGAGGTTACAAAAACGTTATAATAAATTGTTTTATCACCCTAATTTCGTGACGGATGGGATTATACATTTAAAAGTATTTTTTGCAATTTCTGAAATATTATTCGTTATCCCTCGTCTTGACAGTAATTTTCTGCAACATATTTTGGAGTACCTTATTGACGCCTATAAATGTATATAATTTTTTGGACAATGTGTAACATTATCAATTATGACGTCAAAAGGTCCAACGTCATGTTTGGTCATGTAAGTGAAAAAAAATGTATGAATATCGAAATATAATTGGGGTTTGTGGTTATATAACAGGAAAATGGCGATATCCTGTAAGTTCAAACCTACACTGTAAAAAAATTTGTGTTAAAGTTGTGTTAAAAGGGAACATGGTTAACAGGTTGGGTTAAATTTTGCACAATGTTGGGTAAAATTTGACACAATGTTGGGTAAAACGTGCACCATTACCCAAGATTGTGTAGAAAATAAACCAATATTGTGCAAAATTTAACCCAACCTGTTAACCATGTTCCCTTTTAACACAACTTTGTTTACAGTGTACTATATTATTCTAGCATACAAAACGGCAACTTGAATAGATGGTAGGTGGCAACAAACCCCTACCCTCAATTTTTGCCATCTTGCTCCACTTTACCTGTAAAAGATACCATCAACTTTTTCATCATCAACATGACTGCAATCGATATCCGGAAGATCATTACATGTATAGCTAACTTAGGTCACATTCCAGTGGTATGAAAAGGGTTAATTCATATCTAAAAACTTATTATTGATAATGATCGTATAATATTAAAAACATTTGTTTAGATTTTGTTTCAAATATGTCAACAATAATACGGGTTAATTTCTTATATTATTTACTTGGAAATAGAGTTTTTTGACTCGCCATCAAAGGTAAAATTTTGCAAGTTTTGACAAAACGTAGATTTCTGTATTACTGTAAAGAATATAAAAAACCTTAAACTCTGCTTTTGAAAATTGGATGTTAAAATATAGAAGGTACGATAAAAAGACATGTAATAATATCTTATTTTCTGTATTTTACTAGCCTGTTATCTCGAAGCTTGCTTGGCCGCAATATTAGACCTTTCGATGTGACGGGTCACATATTTCTCAAAAGAAACATTACATGTGGAAAATGTTTACGAAGACGAAATTAGATGTATAAAAGTCATTCTGTTTTGTTTACAAATGAACTGAATTTTTTTTTTCATAATAATCTGGAGATAATTTTTTTTGTCGTACCAGAAAATGCCAAATAAAAAGTGTCTATACTGTACATTACATTCCTATGCTTCTGTGTGTTGATTACTATCTCTAGTTTTGGTTTTATTGTAATCCATGTTCATGTCAGACCTGTGTGATATTTGAATCCCATGTTGACTTGATTATTGCTGATATATGATATGATTTAAAAAAAATGAAAACTACACTATATGAGACCGTCCATCCCAACCCAGCCGTTAATTCAGCTTCTTGTCATCTTTCCTTTTTAAAATATTTGCAAAAAGCCTGTTATAAGGATTAAAATAACACCTCATTGAACTTTACTCGATTTCCAGAAGTCAAATTATGGTCCGTCAAAAGTAGTCAGGGAGTAAGGCAGAAAGTTTTTTTTTAATAATACATTTTGATCGTCCACATATGATCCCTGTTGCTTAGAGCATCATTAATCATACAGAGGAAAGTAAGAGGGCCAGTGAGTGTACCTTGAGGAACACCTCCCTCAATCCAAATTCCAGTCAGATGGAACATTTTTGTATTTTATTCTCTGTTGTCTGTTTGTAAGTGAATCTATACCACCAACTGAACCAACACTAGCCCTTTGAAAAATCAGTGTAAGAACAAGAGTGTTGATGTTACTTTGCAGTGAAATCGGATCAACCCAGAACCAATCGAGAAATTGTTAAATTGTTTTAAATAAATGCCAAATTGTTATAAACACCACATTTGCTCAATGTGAAATAATAGAAATGATTTACACATTTTTCGATGTCACTGATTTATTTCTATCAATACAGACTTGTTGATCTTTTCCGATGTTTTTCTCTTTATTTGACCGCTATTGACGATTTCATGACTGAAAAGTTAGCAGTCAGATGTGAGCTAAATTGATTGCT
The DNA here is from genome assembly GCA_000969725.1 of Ophiothrix spiculata. Lineage (NCBI taxonomy): Eukaryota > Metazoa > Echinodermata > Ophiuroidea > Amphilepidida > Ophiotrichidae > Ophiothrix > Ophiothrix spiculata. The sequence continues at coordinate 43,846 of JXSR01S014713.1, read as the reverse complement.
AAGCTAAGACGTGAGTTTTCAAAGGAAAGGAAACAATCATGGTCCAGTATCCGGTATGTGGAATATGAAGTCTGAAGTTGTCACATTGAAAAAAAAAATACACTGTCAAAGTTTTGTTGTAAAGTTAGCCCTGGTGTATGTGTAGACCAATTTTAAAGTTAGACCTGGTTTAAGTGAAATTTTGTTTCAAAGCTAAATATATTTCCTCAACCTGAACTAATATTGTAATAGATTGTGTTGTTTGTAAGATTAATGATTGAATCTTCAATACCATAAAGCTGTCGCAGTTGAAAATGCTTTAAAAGGTCCTTATATGGCAGTAGTAATTTTGACTTAGACCCGATCTAATTTTAAACTCGGTCTAAATCTTAAACCTATTTTTATGCATACGGACATTGAATAAGGAACAATGTGAACGCTCAATAACATGTGCAGGCGCCACACCACGAAATAGCTTCTCATTGACTTATACTGTACAAAATGGCTTCCTCAAAACACCCAAAAACTAAATAATAAAGCAACTGGTTACTTCAAAACTGCCTTTTTTCAATTGATTATGATCTCTTCTAACACAAAATGATGATAAAAGTACACCATCAAGGCAACATTTTTAAGATACTGGACGCTGAAGTAATAACGCCCCCTATCACTGACAGCCGAATTTTGTATTGCAGGGCATTTTCACGGTAACGGAAGGACAATCACAGAATTTTTCTGTATTTCAAACACAAACATTGCCAAAATTGAATTGGATAAAATAAAACTAATTCCATATTTAGTTGAGTATACCTGAAAGCATTCATATTCAACAGGAATATTTTCATAAAAATTTCTCTGTCGCAAAATATGCATAATAATGAGGTCGGTCACGGAAGGACAGCAAAACGGACATGGTTTTTCACCTTGAGTACATTTTTGAAAATTTTATTTATTAAAAAGTTATGAAGAAATTTTATTTCAAAGTTACTGAATGCATTGCTTGGTGTTTCTGCAATAGTTTGTCACATTCCACATCAAAATATTCCCTACGGTTATGTTTTAACAATGCGAACTGCGAAGGGATCATGGTCACGGAAGGACGGTAACGGAAGGACAATTTGTCCACTGATTTTTGGGTGCACTGAACCGTAAAGCCTGATCAGGATTAACAAAAAATACAACCTCATGTGTAAATTTGATCCTTATTTAAGCCATTTAGAACAATAACACCCAAGTAAACAACCAAGAATGGGTTAAAAAAAATAAATAAAAATTACTACTTTTCATTATGAAAATCAAGAAATTTGACCAAAAATTAGGTTTTTTAAAGAAATTTCATACACATCTTTGTTCAAACTTTTCAAAATTAGATTCGTTAATTTTAAAGAGCTTCAAAATAGCTTTCTTTTGATACCAAATATATGGTGGTAGCATTTTTCATTGTATAGTTACATCCTTTTTTCAAATATTTTTCTCATGTCCACTTTTTCGTGAAAATGCCCATCACAAGAATCAGACGCAAATTAAGGAAAACGCTTTAAATTTTACCAAAGTAATCTGGAGATCAAAAAATGGTATCAGAGCATCTTTAAATAAACCTAACCCTATAATTAGAACAAAATATTGACCAAACATATTGCCCTTCCATACGTTTTGAGGTCCTTATTTAGGAGAGGGCAGTCAATTTTGCCGATTTTAAAAATGCCGGATTACTATTTAATGTAGTGTACCCTGCAGTAACATTCTTTGACGTACAAGAGGTAAGAGATCTGTTAACCATATTAACAGTAGTGGGTCATTCAGTGAGAAAATGTTACTCTATACAACTACTTAAACATTGATTCAACATAGATAATGTTCTCTTATCGCGTAATGACATGTAATAATCTATGTTGCTATGTTGCAATCTCATTTTGCCATCATCAACATAGCATATATATGAAACATGAAATATACATTTCATAATCACAATAATTAAAGTTTCGACTTTTGATTCAAATATGATATAATGACTCAATCGCTCTCCTACTGAGATCAGTGGGAATGTTTGTCTATGTTTCAGATGCTAAAGGCTCATTCTCCGATAAACCGTGCAACTTTGGTTAGAGAAATGTTGAAATTTCGAATACTAACAACTCATGAAAAACATACAAAATCATAAACTCTTATGGCTTCTGAAGAAGAAAAAGTGCATGGGAGATGTTTTAAAAATACTTGATTTTTAACCATTGTATTCCCTATGCCTAATGTTCGTATCTGTCGGTTCGTATCTGTTGGAATCTTTTTTTAAATATTCATTATTGAGAAAATTAGTTTTCTTACAAACTTGATCTTTACACTAATTTAGGAGCTTTACACATACTACACTGTGGTGTAGTATTTTGCTCATAGTGTACCGCGTTTTGCGAGAAGGGAGCAAAATGTGCGGTTCGTATCTGTCGCGACGTGACAGTCACATAGGGTATTTTTGATATTAATATCCTCGTAAATCATTACTGTAAAAATATAATTCTATATAACATATATGTTATTCAACACTGAAGTTTACTTAATAAACCCAATGCGGAATCATCCATCAACAAATTCATTTTCACACTTTGTTATCGATTTTAGAATCTGCTTCGTATCTGTTTGCAATATTGGCGACATGCTTTAAAAAGCTCGTATGCCATATCAAATACTTAATATAATTATCAATACCTATTACGGGCTGTTTTAACAGCGTGCATTGCGTTTGATATGCCCGAATATTTTAGGAACGGGGGCACATAAAACATAAAAAGTATGGCTGGCGACATGTGGAAAAGTAACGATTTGGCATTTTCAGATTAATCGTTATCTACTTTCCTGGAATGATAAATTGTTTAGCTTCACATATATTACTTATGTGACTCTAATGTATCACCCAAACCACTCAAATATTTTATAATAGGTTTAACAACGTTAAACAAGCAACACGAACATGAGCGACACCAAAACGGCAAAGTTGCACACTTTATCGGAGAATAAGCCTAAAGTCACATTTAGACAGAGAAGTCGGCGGCCGAGTTCCTACCGAGCTGGCACGCTACAGTAGACAAAACTCACACGATTTTACGGCAATATATCTAGAAATTATTGCTCGTGTATTTATTTATTTGTTTATTTATATTTACTAAATTCACAACTCGTGGCCCAAAGACCAAATTACATTTGATTACAAATTTACACAATAATGGTTTAACATAACATATAAACATCTAGAAACGATTAAATATGAAAATATTACGGAATTAAAATACAATTCAAACATATTGCTATTATAATACCATATTTAAAAAACATTAAACATGGAAATCTGGATTGCATGACTTTATATTGCACCCTAATAAAAGCAAAGAATTGAATTTTTATTTTAATCTAGATTGCACAAAATTAAAATAAGCTTGATAGGTACCCACCTCAATTGCAAACAAGAACCAGAAAAAATTGTTTCACCCGAAGTGAATAAGACAGTGGGGCTCTCCACACGGAAGCTTCAAATGTAGATGCATCTAGATGAATGTAGATTTCCGAAGTGCAGATTGTGTTCACACGGTAGCGTGTGAATCTGACTTTACTCCAGTTGCGCGTATTGACACGCTGTGGTGCGCGTGTACGTGAAAATAACTCAACTACGCCTATGTGCAGTCACTGCTGACAATATTGCTAGCAGCATGATGACTGCATAATGGATCACCTGTGTTGTTGTCACTACATGGTGACTGTGCAGTGACAGTGCAGTCACTGTTGACAACTGCTAGCAGCATGATGACTGCGTAATGGATCACTGATGTGTTGTTGTCACTGCACGGTGACTGTGCAGTGACAGTGCAGTCACTGTTGACAGCTGCTAGCAGCATGGTAACTGCATTATGGATCGCCTGTCTTGTCACTCCACGGTGACTGTGCAGTTACAGTGCAGTCACTGGTGACTACTGCCAGCAGCATGGTGACTGCATAATGCATCACTTGTGTTGTTGTTAGTACACGGTGACTGTGCAGTGACAGTGTAGTCACTGTTGACAACTGCTAGCAGCATTGTGACTGCGTAATGGATCACTGATGTGTTGTTGTCACTGCACGGTGACTGTGCAGTGACAGTGCAGTCACTGTTGACAGCTGCTAGCAGCATGGTA
>JXSR01S014713.1:5780-18079 GCA_000969725.1 Ophiothrix spiculata | reverse complement strand
TTGTACTTGAATTCAACATCTGGAAAGATTTACATGAAGTTAACTTGAGGCAATCTGCAACATCCAGTTTCTAAAAATGTTCACTGTAATCAGTGATCATTGTGATCACTGAAAACCGTGCGCGGTCATCTTAAACAACTGCCATACGGTGTGCTTGGGAAAGAAAATGAGGCATTTTTCGCATTTGTGTGACAAGATGTTAAAATAAGTGTAACATATGGCAGCCATTGCAGATTCGTTTTTCTTGCACTAATATGACGAAATGAAATATACTAAAATAAAAAAGGTGAGCACAAAACAAGCTTCTTGAAAGTCAACACCAATCTAATTCTCATTCTGCTAATGCAACAAAATGTCGACGCGTGCCTTGTACATTTTAAATCGTAACCAACAACCATTTGTTGCTATTTAAAAACATCCCCTGAAACAAAGCACTCAAATTGTTTCTGCGTATAAAACAAAATGCGACAAAATAACATTTAAAGTCGAGTCAGATTTCACGTTAGAAGTGTTGAACAACACAACCCCCTTTAGTGACCCCATTAGAGATAAACTGATCTATACTTTCTGTATGCATGTTTAGTGATGATACCTTTTAAGAGAGCGGGAATAGTTGAGGATTTTACCCTGTACTGTATCGTTGATGAGACACAGTAACAGCGATAAAGTCACGCTGAATAACACTGCCAAGTTTCGCTTAAAAGCCCGCTCTGATTTTCCTAACTTTTCCTCTTGTAACATCGTTATATTCGCATTAATCATTATGCATGCAGAAATGGAAACCCAGTGAGAGTATGTTCCGAATGCGATAGCCTTAAAGAAAACGGAAATGAGCTGACGAAAGACAGAGAATTGAGCAAATGAGAATTTGAATCGATGAAAATGCGCGAAATAGGAGATCACAGATGTCAGAAAAACATCAAACGTGTTGTTGAGAAAGAGTATTGGTCTATACGGAAAAAAGTAAGAATCAAGCCGAGTTAAGCAATGGTAGAGGAAAAGGCTTTGGAAATTTACAAAGCATGTAAACATAAATGAGATATAATAGGTTTAAGCATGGTAATGAATTATGTTCCCTACTTTATTTTATTGTATGAGAGGTGAAAAATATCTGACACCAGAGATTAAATTTGTCTAATAATATTGAGCAGAAGTTTTGACGGATGAATGAATAAATGAATATATGAATCAATCAATCAATCAATCAATCAATTTGATAAATCGATAATTTGATCGGGACTCAAAAGGAGATAGACATATAGACATAAGCTGACAGAACTACCCCTGGTAAAAGGACATTCAGAAATGAAACCAACTTATAATATTATTACTAATTAGGGACGTACCGGTTTGAGTTAAGAGAAAGAGAAAGAAGTTTTTAGACAAAAAATCTCTCCTGAACATCTTAAGATTAAGAAAATGTCATCCCGATCGTAAAAATATTCTTCCCTTTTCCTAAATTTTAAAAACAGACATAAAAGAAAGAAATTTAGGTAAAATCACCTGAAAACTGGAAAAAAATCGCCTCTTAACGAAATACAAAATATTACCGACACCAACTTAACTTCTTTTATGCCTGGACATCTAATGGTGCGTTCCTCATCACTAAGCATGTTTCATATTGCTAATTTAACGGTATTGCTGAGGATGGAAAGCGTACCCTACTGTCACTTATTGTTTTCTCTCATATATTGCTATTCAATCGATTTGCTTATTATCCAATGTTGTTAATGCAAGCCTTAACACCACCAATATTTCAGTATGACATCAGGGCCGAACATCAGGGTGATTTTTTTGGTAACCAGAAGTACATAATAACAGTTCGTGGAAAAAGGGGAAAATACTTTAAGTTTTCAAGCAGTTGTTATAAACATCATAAAATGTTTCTACACCTTGAAGTTGTCGATTGTTAATTAAGCTTACATTCAGCAAAAATTGCTGATTATATGTTCAAGTACCTAAACACTTACATCATCATCAGTGATCATGATATTGAGAAAAGAATATGAAATCCATCGGTAATATTCAAGTATTTAATCAATTGATTACCTTTACCAAAAAAATGTTTACTGCAGCTACAAATACCATGTACTAAATACATTTGGTTTTTCTTGTCCTCATGATGAGCAATTTAGAGGTTATCATAAACATAATGACGGGTACCCCCCCTTGCTGCATCTTAATGTGTAATAAACCGGTAATGATAAATTAAAAGGGGGTCCTTATGAATACGTTATATGGTATACCTCTTAAATTATGTGACAGTGCCCCCGTGATTCCACCCAACAGGACGAAATCTAAACTGACGTTACTACTTACAATCTGGCTATCAATGACGGCTCAATACAAAGCTCGCTAAAATATGGAAAGCAACTCACATCAGGAAATTACAACTCTTGTTCATGGCAGTTATTGATATCAGCCAAACGCGGTGTTCTTTTCCTCTTTCATTACGTTGTATACTGTTGCTGCTCATATCATCTTACGCGCCATTTTATCCCAATGATAGTTGAATCATATAATGCAGACGTATTATTTACCTTATTTATAACAATCGTGTAAACATACAAAAAGGTGTTTATGATGGGGTGTGTTTTTTAATCGAACGGCGACTTGCGACATGTCCCGTATTGCATAGTAGGGCGCATTGTGTTGCTACTACTCCCGCGCGGGTTTCCTGCCAATAAACCTCCACTTCTTAGTTATATTATGGGACTTTTTTTACCTTAAACACACATGCTGGGTGATACTCGTATTATTATTGATATTATTGAATTTTGTTTAGATTTCCAACAGATTGTGTTCCCTCTTTCAAGTTGTAAAGATGAGGCGTGTTTATGTTATTCCCTTAGAGTATAAAGGTTTCTAAACCATTTATGAGATAACTGATAATATTGTGATTTGGCAAAGATGAAGTGTATATTATAGTTGGAAATTTATTAGTCACACCACCCTTGTGTAAACTAAATTGATAAAATACAGAAAATATTTCAATATTTAACGCGTTTCAAATGAATCAAAGTAACCTAATATATGTTGACTTACTTTTGAATTAACACTGTTGTTTTTAATATAAATTGATTGAAATGTTATCTTATTTTTGATGTTAGCAATTTAATAAATCAACTAAATAACATATTTGAAAACAACGTTAACGTTTATGGTATTTGTATGAGCAGTAATAACTATTTCAGAAGCTGCAAAAATAAGAAACTGCAGTATATTTTGATTTAATGTTTTCACACTTTATTTTATTATAGGCTACATGATGATAATGGTGGCGATGATAGCTGATAATAACGATGATGATGAAGACGACGATGACTACAACGACTACGACAACGGTGATGATAATGATGATGATGATGATGAAGAAAATGGCGGTGTTGATGATGATGATGAAGATTATGATAATGATGATGATGATGATGATGAGACGGTGATGATGATGATGATGATATTGATGATGATGATAGCGATGATAATGATGATATGATGATGATGATGATGATGATGATGATAATGGCGATGTTGATGATGATGACGATGAAGATGATGATGATGATGATTATAATGATTATGATGATGATGATGATGAAGACAATAGCGATGGCGATGACGATAACGCAAAAAATAAAGAAAAAGAAGAAAGAATATTTGATCATAAGCACTACAGCGTATAACGGTAGACATTTCTAAATAAAATAATGAAAAGAAAAATCACAAATACGTTTATACGACATTATTCAACTATTCAGCTCACCAGAAAACATGGAGTGGCACTTTCAATTTTAGTTTGCTACGCTTTTGCAGCTTCTTATCCAACGAGTTACTTCACTTCTCTCTTGCTTCTTACTTTTCTCCATCGACCCAAACTCCTTCTCAATAACACGTCTGATGTTTTTCTGACATCACTGATCTCCTATTTCGCGCATTTTCATCGATTCAAATTCTCATTTGCTCAATTCTCTGTCTTTCTTCAGCTCACTTCCGTTTTCTTTAAGGCTATCGTATTCGGAACATACTCTCACTGGGTTTCTATTTCTGCATGCATAATGATTAATGCGAATATAACGATGTTACAAAAGGAAAAGTCAGGAAAATCAGCGCGGGCTTTTAAGCGAAACTTGGCAGTGTTATTCAGCGTGACTTTATCGCTGTTACTGTGTCTCATCAATGATACAGTACAGGGTAAAATCCTCAACTATTCCCGCTCTCTTAAAAGGTATCATCACTAAACATGCATACAGAAAGTATAGATCAGTTTATCTCTAATGGGGTCACTAAAGGGGGTTGTGTTGTTCAACACGTCTTGCGTGAAATTTGACTCGACTTGTAATGTTATTTTGTCGCATTTTGTTTTTTACACAGACACAATTTGGGTGTTTTGTTGCAGGTGATGTTTTTAAATAGCAACAACTAGTTGATGGTTACGATTCAGAATGCAAAAGGCACGCGTCGATATTTTGTGGCATATAGTGGATGAGAATTTAAATGGTGTCAACTTTCAAGTTTGATATAGGACCTTCTGTAATGGTTTATCAAATCTGTTTGTAATATCATTTAAAATTAATTACTTAAGACACTATGTTCACCGTCATGTGTGTTTGCTGTATGACTATGAGTCCCACCATATACTAAATATGTTCTTTTTCTATGGGCGAAAAGATACTTATTTCATTTGTTTAATAACTTGCAATTTATACGAAAAAATGACTTTCGTTTTCATACAAATTGAAGGTTTTACTCAGCTTTGGCAACCAGTTTAGAAAAAAATCGGAAATTTGAGAAAGCTATTCTAGGACAAATGCTTCTGGATTCTTAAAAGCACAATACCGCTAGTTTAGAATTTTCAAACTTTCCAGAAATAAAGGGGGAAAATAATATTTGGAACAAAATCTGACATCACCATAGTGAAAATCGGCTTCTAGAATATACTTTCATATGGATTTACCCATCAGCTGCTGAGTTACAAGGAAAGAAAAAATGGTTGTTGATATTGAAGGGTTAATGACATCGCATGCAATGATACATGATGATCCCGAGAATACAGGTATCGAACTCGGGACGCAGTGATGGAAGTAACTTATTGTTATGTACACCAACTCAAATTCCCTCGGATTTACATAGTTATTCCTATTGCCCTTAGATGTTCAAGTATTACAGTCATTTGTTATCATTTACGTTGCACTCTACCACGATTCTACTAGAAATTCACAACTTTATTGCACATAATTTCCTGCGTAAATCGAGACAAATAGAAGACTTTTATCTCTGATCTGATGGGTTCTCTTTGATAAACAATCTCAAAACAATGACAATTAAATTCTGGTGTAGCATCGCAATCCACCGTCGAAATGTCACGCTCTGTCCTTCCGATTCTGCCTTCGGGATTTGCCGCCAAATCCACCCTGTTTCCCGCTCTAATGTTATTCGCTAATTTTGATTGATTTCTCATGCTATTTATTTTCACATTTTACATATCGTGTACCATGGGTTCACTAGTACGAATGCGTTGGTTTTCGTGCTTGGATTTCATCACGTAATATATAGACAGGAAGTTTATTAAAGTCAGCTAATAACCAATCTTTCGACCCACATTTTACGAAGCGTTTAATTGTGACATTTCATATTGCTGCCTGTTTCTAGACATTCTCATGGGGAAAGATGGCAATAAAAGAATAAAATATGTTTGTTTTGCGTGGCTTCACACCTCAATTTCATTTAATTTTATCCGATTATCTGGAGTCACTTTGAGCGGTAAAATCCCCTTGGTATCAGAAATGCCGTTTAGAACTTACATGACTTAGATTCAATTGTGTACTGTTGGGATCTATCGCTGAAGCAAAGATGTTTCTTCGATTTTGGTCAAAGTTTAATTGATTAAAATTGTTTATCTACTTTTATGACGTTTGAGCTTTTTTGTAAAGTAAGAGGATCTTGTTTAAACAAGAGTTTCGATGCACGGATACTCTTTAAATATTACGAATGACTTTTGGAATTAAGTATCTTGAACACTTTCTTTGCAAGGTTTTTAATACCAATGACTACGACGGTTACGAGCGATGACTATGTCGATGACAAAAGTGATGACTTATGAAAATGATAATGATGATGCAAGTCAGTCATCAGTGACAAGAAGGAAAAGGGGAAGAAAAAGAGAAGGAGGAGGAGGAGGAGAAGGAGGAAGATGAGATGTTGGATGAAGAGGAGGAGAATGGACATATATTGTGGAATGACGAAGGTAGAGAAAACGGAAGAAAGTGATAGAAGAGATGTGAGAAAAATGTGGTGATTGTGGTAAAAGACTGAAAGAACAAGAAATAAACAATAATAATGTTAATTAAGTTAACCCATTTTAATCTTTTACTTTCTTGAGCCGTGTCTGGCATCACTCTTTCTCTTTTAATAACGGCATTTTATTGTTTGTGTGGAGTAGAAACATATGTTAATTACCTTTGATCATCAAGGTGCAGCATTGTTTATATATGTAGCATTCTTGAAAAAAATAATGGAACATTGCCAATGAATGGGAACATTTTTGGAAAAAAGACACATAAGTTCTGCATCTGACTCATCTATCTGTGGTGTTTAGTGTTTTTTATTAATAGAAAAAGGAGGAGTCGATAAACGCGTCACATCAACACATTCAAAATTATAAGTTAATAAATCTCTATGAATAAACATTTCAGCATTATATACTCGCAATAGTTTCGGCCGTATGAAAACGCAATCACAACCCATGAAACTATTTTGTTACCGTATTCCTCGCGGAATATCACACCCTATTCGACAAAAGATGAAACACACATTGATATTTCTGAAAACAGACGAATAGCTCACGGGATAGTCCGCTGATACGTGAGCGCAATTGAATGGAAAATGTATACGCTCATAGAAGTAGCGCTTTCTTTTTATCTCCATCTAATAGGGGTATTTTGTCAATCTTGTACATCTTCCCCGTTTTCCTTTGTGCTCAACACAAATACACTTCCCAATAAACTTAAAGTTTCATTTACCATTGACACGTTGTGATTACTTAAAAGAGAACATGTTTTTCTTTTCGCTTAAGCAAGGAAACAATATTGAGTTAGAAGGCGTTAGAATAAACTGTGCACAGAATAATAAGCCTGTGTATTCGGCGGACGGATTCAATTAAAGAATGGAAAACAGCGCGCTCACTTGTAACCATGTTGATTTTTAGTGCGGCACTCAACTCTTTTGCATCGATTTTATCACTGTATAGTGGATTTAGCTCTTCATTTGGTTAGCATTATCAGAAAAGAGAAAGTTTGCTCGGAAATCGGATCTTCCTTGGCTAATTGCAGGCTAATGTCTGTGGCTGTATGCACGCATGCCTAGAATGTGATATGGCCAAATACTTCAGACTGCTTAGACAGTGTCTTATAAAGGTAACGATTGTCGTTAATTACCCTCTTCTTGTGTTTTTTGACCGACACAGAAATAGAGTGCGACCAAGTTAAGGCAAAACCTTGAAGATGATTTGGACTTAATTAGGATATCCATTTATCTCCTTTCGGTTTTTTTGTGTGCAATCACTTTTGCCTCTTAAAGCTTTGAGTGTTGTTGGTTCATCCAGGCTGACCCTCCTCTTTGAGCACTTTTGGTCAGCTTGAATTATTCTTCATCGGTTTTGAATGTATAGAGCTGTGTGTAGACATTTACGATAAGAATTTCATAGGAGGGAAGCAACTCGTAAGACTTAAATGCATCTTACGACTCGTTACCCTGATATGGTAAAACTCTCTAACTTCAGATACATTATATTACCGGGTGACAGTTGTATCTCTGTATATTCTTATCAATCACATGATATTTAAGTTTTATAAAAATGCCAATTTTCAATAATTTTCCATCAATGATAAAAGTATATTCTGATGAAGAGATATAGCTGTCACAAGGTAAAAAGATGTATCTGAGGTTAGACAGGTTTACCTTATGATGGTTATGTTAGATTTGATTGAGTCTTACGAGAACATAATATTTTTTTACAATGGATTAGTTCAATCCTATAACAAATTGCCTCATTAAAGACAAAGGTTTCCATTTACAAAATCGTAATTCACAGACGTAATATCGAATATATCTTACATCACAAAAGGGACGTGGGATCCCATGGGATTAATTAGGGATAGCCTATTTTGTTTAAAAAACATTTAATCTCTGTATTTTGCTTTGGTAAATAACACGATAGGCTATCTTATTGTTTTCAAAACCTCAACTAGCAGCATGATGACTTGAGTGAAAAGAATCAATTATGGTTTCACGAATCAGTTACTAAAATTATTGTTAGTTATGCATTACGATACACTTGAACCAAACTAATGTGTCATTTCCTCATTAACAGGATATATGGCCATCCATTTTCAATTATTTTTAGATAATTTTCAGTAAAAAGCGTTATATTGTGAACGTTTCTTGTCAGTTATGTAGCAAACCCCCTTCTTAGGATCTGAAATGTCGAGTATATAAATGCAGGTAATAATTAAATTGCAGTGGCTAGAAGGAGAGCATGAATATGACGTCACTGATATATCGGGAGTATAAATATAATCATAAGCTTTATTAGGGTTAGGTTTGAGGGTAGAGTTAGTGAGTTAGGGTCGGGTCCCCGGTTACTGAGTTAGGGTCGGGTCCCATGTTTCTGAGTTAGGGTTAGGGTAGAGTTGGGGCATGTTTAGGGTCAGGGTTAAAGTCGGGTCATGATTAGTGAGTTAGGGTCGGGTCCCCGGTTACTGAGTTAGGCTCGGGTCCCCGTTTAGTGAGTAAGGGTCGGATCCCCGGTTACTGAGCTAGGGTCGGGGCACAGTCAGTGATTGGCTAAATACGAAAATGTCACCCATCCTGGCAGCTGGTCCCGTGACCTATTGGTTAAGGCACTGGACTCGTAATCTTGATACTACCGCTGGCTTGGGTTCGAGCCCGGCATGGTGCTCTTTCTCAAATGTTTAAAATCTTGAAATTAAAAAAAAATCATGCAACGTTCGGTAACGTTTGTGACATCTAAAATTTCTCTGATGTGTTAGCGAATCTATTATTTCAATTTACAGATTACAGATACAGTAATAGGCAACATATTTACAAATAATGTCATAAAAGTGGTAGGAAATTCTACCGCCGGGATTTTTTTTAAATGCATTGTTTTGTTAAACGTTTATGGCATTTTGGTGTAACGTTTTAGTATCGTTTGTGACATTTTGAAAAACGTCAACATTTCAGCCTGGTAAATACTTCCTAAGTACCAGGTAACGAACGTATGACCATAATGATTAAAAAACTGATTATATGGGCAAATTAAAAAGCTGATGTTTTTTTATTGAAGTTAAAAAAGTTTCTTTTCCGGGATTAGCCTAATGTCGTATTTGAGAATATGAAAAAACAACCCATAACTGAAAATCCATATGTTTCGCCTTGCACGTCGAGGTCTCATCTTATTTTAATAAATCTTAAAAATCATCATACAAAGCTGTATTTTTTTCTCGGAAAATAATTGATTTGGTCTGACGCTAAAATATCTTGCGTGGAAACCCACCAATCACGTGGTAGTAAAAGCGCTTGTGCCGCTTCCCTACCACGGATATCATACTAAGGGAATATATAAAAGAAATATTAAACTAAGTATTTCGATGAAAATGTCAAGTTTGACATTCATTTTCGGAAATAAATCTTATCAGTATAATCTCAAATTTTAATATGATCGAGTTGAGTTGGCGATAGACCAACGCATATTTGCATGCACCGTAGAGTGTTTCTATTTTTTGCAAATAAATGCAGGCAGATGGTGCGTTACGCCCAAACGCATCAATATCAGTTGAATTAAAAAACAAACATATGTTATACCCAATGATAACCAAGTCATCCCGAACATGTATGTTTGTTTAATATGCTACGCAAGTGGTCCATATGGATAAATTGAAATTACATTCTATATGATATATTTAGTGTAACATATCCCCATATTTGCATAGCATAGAGTTCGAGTAGCTTTAAACGTGATAATAATGTGTTATACGTATAAATTTGATCATGGTTAAGACGAAAAAATAATTTAAATCTTAGGTATAATAAGTGTTTAATCTCGCATCTTTGACATTGAGTTTTGATTAATTCTATTTAATTAACACTTATCTTGAAATTAATAAAGGAGATTGTTTTTGTTATTGTAGGCGGAGTGGAATTCAATGAATATAGCACAATGTTCATGATTCATGTAAGATTGACTTAGTTCAGAGTTAACGGCTAATTGAAAATTGAGGAGTTGTAACTAATATTTCATATAGATGCATTGATGAAACAGCTATTCATCATGCATGTTCATAATCTTGCCTCGTGGTAAGTTGTACCGTCACATATTTTTTATATTTTTTCGTTAGGTTCATGCCGATTCAAAAATTAATTAATTGGAAATATTTCAACAAGGCCGTTAAAATGTTCAAGGTTTATTGTATTTTCATCATTTTGCAGTGAAAACCAAGTCAGACAAACATCTTAGCAAAGATTCCGAGATTCCATTCCGACAAGGCAACCCTCACCGGGAATCGAACCCGGGCCCAATGCGTGCAAGGCGAGATTGCTAACCACTACACTACGCCGCCCCGTCTTTATAATAATCAGAATATCTTTTTAGTTTTCGGGGGTCGAAGTGACGAAGTCCCAACCCCAGCGGTTTTGAAATCTGCATATATGTTTATACATTAAGTAAGGGCATAAATTGAAATTTTCGAGCTTTAGTTAAAATTCAAGTTTTTTGAATGGGAGTTTCAAAATCTGCTGACGTCCCCCCCTCCCACCCCTCTGGTATGGAGTAAATATGGTAAAGGGACTTTTTAACATTATACACATCACTGTACGAAATAAAGGGACCTTTCCACATTATATACACACTGTTCAAAATATCCGTAATTTTACGTTGTCCGTAATCCAAGTTCAACCGTAAAAATAAAGCAGTGCTATATCAACACGCCATTTCTTGCTTGATATTGCAAGAATCATTACCAAATGATTACTGTTACACTATAGGGTTGGAATTAGAATGGTAAATGACGTAACACCCATTGTTTATGGTAAAATACCTATCTCATTTTGATATCGTGCATTGTTCAAACAAATAATCTGCAAAAATACGGTATACTAGAAAGGAAAAATCAGTGAGAATACAGCATTTAAAATGACAATTTGGATGCATCTCAATTACCAGTTCAAAAACCGTATTTTACTGATTTTTGCAGGTGAGTTACTATGTTATTACAGATTCATATAGTTGGTGTTACAATAATGCATTAGTTTTGACAAAAAATAAAACTCTCTACCAACAACAATGGATGTTACACCGTATATCATCTAATCACCGTATATTATCTAATCTCAACCCTAACACCACTGATTCTAACAATATAGATACAATAAATACCGTTCAAATACAGCAGTACCTTTATTTTACGGTTGACTTTTTACAGTGCACTACTGAACGTTTATATACGCTTTGCAACAATGCTACATATTTGATTAGATATTTTATTCCGAAGTAATGTAGGTTTTTATGTTTTTTCTTTCCCTTATTCGATCTTACTCTCTTCAAATACACTCAAGCATGTTACATCGATGCTAACACTGACAGACAAAGCATATTATCTCACAATTACATTAAGGTACAAGAATCAGATTACACATACAATAAAGACAAAGAAATCGTTCACACATACACATTTTTTAGAACAATATTAAAGTTATAATATCAAGATGTTTAAGAAACAACTTCGACTATCTGCAGACTACATGTATCATACTATATTTTCAAGACAAAAGTAAAGTAAAATCCGGAATGAGACTTGAAAACTTGTTAATTATTGCATGCAGGAATGGGTGCTATTGTCATTATGTATACTTAATTATAAAATTTACCTATTTTCCTATACATAACAAAATATCACATCAGTGCCGTGATAGGAGTCAATCAGACCATTAAAATATCATCCTGATAACATTGGTTCTGTCTACAACGAGTATGTAGTTTTAAATCATGCTTTACCACCTGCTTTATTTCCCATGAATTCAACTTTTATTGATATCAAACGCGTTTTTCATATACAACATTTGGTAGCAATAGACAAAAATATTGTAAAATCTTCATCGCATGTGATTACTTAAAATTTGAAAATCGCGGGTATCAACAACTATTTTGAGTTTTTTGTAAGGCGGACATGGAAAGAAAAATATACTTTGCGGTGACCCGGTACATGGAAAAACAACTTTACAGTCCAAACTTGAAATAACATCAT
>JXSR01S014711.1:51273-64452 GCA_000969725.1 Ophiothrix spiculata | reverse complement strand
CGACCAAGACTGTGAAAAAATTAATGTTTTTTATAGGTGCTTAATGTATCCAATATAAGAAATTTATGTTTCTTCTGATATTCGATCTTCCATAATCATAAAAATGGCCAATTTCCTGGACCATATACAAATACACAACACCCACTTTTTGATATGTTCCTATGTTGTTTATTTTTGGATGCTCATTATCACCGTGTAGCCGTAAAGAACACTTTCAGGTAAAAAGTTTTCGAACAAATGTGCAGTTATGTATTTAAACTCCGTTTCTTATGTGCAGAAGAAAGTGCACAATATGTTTAGCATGCCATATTTTCAAATGCGATAAATGCAATTCTTGTTGAGTTTTTTTAGATATATGTATGTAAAATATAAATCTGAAAAAATATGGCGCAAATGATGAACGGTTCCCGACTCTGATATGGCTGGTTAAAGGTTTGGTGCGCAAACACTTTTAACCGGAGTGTATCCCTGCAATGAATTTTCAGTCAAGTGAAGAAGATAAGAGCTCAAATTCACCCCTTCTCTAAAACTTCAGCAACATTTACCGTATTTTGCTTTTTTACCCTTTTTTGTCCATCATATCCAGGCCAGAGATCTCCACTCCTGTATAGTTCCCTCAATTTAAAAACAATGGATTTCAATTGCCAATCGCCTAAATAAAGAACATATGTGTACCGCCGCGGCAAAAGGGTCCAGTTGTCGGCTCGTACATGTTGCTCCTTGTAGCATATCTAATGTATGGTATTTGTATACATCAGATATGCTACAATGAGCAACATGTAGGAGTCGACAACTGGACCCTTTTGCCGCGGCGGTACACATATTTGCTTTGTACTAACAACATAAAGTATTCCTGACATAATATTAAAAGTAATTCCTTTTTACATAGCAAAGCAGGACAAATTTCTCAGCAGGTCAAAAAGTTCCCGTAAGCAGTTATATGGGACTTGTGACGACAGGATCGATAGTAATTTTTTATGGGAAATTTTTGGACCAAATGGCTGACATCGGGGAATACTTGGTGTCATGTGAAATAATTTTGCTCAATCTAGAGACCATGTTTTATAGAAGCATTACTATAACAAAGAGATAAAGAGGTATGATTTGTGTGAAGTAATCAAGGAATTCTTATAGGGGAACCGGTATTCTCCACCATCTAGTGTTGCTCATGGAGCAGAGTTATTCTACCTCTGGATATATTCGGCGTTTGGTCCGATATCCAGGCAGATTTCGTAAATTTTCACTTGACGCATATACAGCGTGTGTATTTTGTTTCAGGCGCAAACCGTGTCTGCGTTTCAAGTAGCATGTATTACGACTTGCTCTGATCAAAGTACGCCAATTTTCCCGCTAATCTGTTGCGAAGACTCTCGAAGTGAGGCACACGTAGCCGTAAAATGGCGGAGGTACAATAACTCACCCTCCATGAAGCGACAATCCAAGATGGCCGCCTTCCCATAGGATTTGCACGGCGGTGAAATCAAAATGGCGGAGAATACCGGTTCCCCTATAAAAATTCCTTGGAAGTATTGCATATGTCAGAAATCTTAGAAATTGATTTGACATCAGCGTATTTCTTTTTGTTTCAGTTATGGATGGCACATTTTAAAGTTGCTATGGAAGAGTGTTTACATGGGCAAGCCAAAGACAGGTCAGTGCACTTCTGCAATTTGTATAGTCAAAATAATGTCCCAAATATTATTGCAAATATGTAATGAGTAAAAAGTAGCCATGTTTATCATTCCAAATATCCTGGCATAAAAGAGAACCCCCTAGAACTTGTCAAAGGATTTCTTTAGAGTTCTGCAACGACGTAGTGCGTTTTGGGGAAGCGGGTTAGCACAGCGGTATTTCCCTCGCTTTGCACCAATGAGTCCCAGGTTTGATTCCCGATCCCGGCGCTGTATGTGCATTTGTTTTTCAGTCAATGCTCGCTTCCGCAGGTTTTTCTCCGGGACTTCCGGTTTTCTTCCTGCACTAAAACTGAATATTAAAGAAAGATGACAATTTGATTTAGAGCTAAATTTCAAACTTGAATATTTACCTTAGTAACTCATTGTAGAAATCCATTGAAATCCTGACTTCCGTTTTGCTTCCAATTTTCAGCCAGTTTTCAATATTTAGAACAATATCAACTTGAACCAATGAGTTTAAATACTAATCTGTATCAGTCAAATGCATTTAGAGGGAAAATACTATGTTTTGCGTGTGTTTGGGAGTTGTGTGAAATGCAAGTTACAGGTTGTAAAATGACATTGGAATTGAAAAATCCCCCCTTGCACCAGCTTAGTAGAAACTTCTGTGAAATTTTAATAAATGCACAATATTTATCTAATACAAATACTTTTTTATATGATGCATTCATATTTTGTATTGTGTTTCAGATCAATGAAAATTTTAGCTGACTTAAAAACAAAATCCGATGCTGACAATAAACAGAGTAGTACATATCCACAAAATGAAAGTAGACAATCAGTAATTAGCACAGAATCTGTTGGCTCATTTGAGCCGGGAATATATGAGGACATAGAATCAGAAGTGAATTATGATGACACTGATGATGATAGATTTGGAAATGATGGACCCCCTGCCAGGGAAAGAGCACTACCTCAAAGACCGGATGGTGGATCACCAAAAACTAACCAATGGTGTAAGTATGTCACAACAATTTGTTTAGAATCGTTGGAATAATGTCACATATTAATCACTATCAGCTTCCCAGCTTTCACAAAAACCATTCTTTATATTGGTACCCATTTACTTAACACAATATAATGAAAATGAATTAAAATTCATCATCAATTGATTAATTGACACTTTTCTGTCCAAATTGATGCCTTTATCATTCTTCGTACAAAATTTTCATTTTGCCATCTGAAAATGCTGATAAAATGAGTTCACCACAAAATATTTGAAAAGTGCTGGAAATTTAGATAGATATAAGATCATGTGTCAGAAATGTTTCCAATTGAAGTCCAAAGTTCCAAAGAACCTGAAACACTAAAAGCATTCCTTTTCTCAGGTGTCCACATAGTGAGGTGAAGCTGCTCATTTATAGATATGTTGTAAATCAAGCATGGTCATACAGGTTTTTAACAGTATATTTAATATATTTGTTCAATTTTTTTGCCTTTACATAAGCAATGTATGTCATTTGTCAAAATTATGAACCTTGAATTGTTGCAAAACACTTACACTTATTATAATATATCGAAAGTCCTTTTTATGTATTATAACTTTAATGAGGATCATATTTAGATAGTATGTTTCTTAGTACCATGCCTAGAAGACACCTTCAAAAGTTTAGGATACCTTGACAAATGCAACATCAGATTATTCTTATGGAGCTTTGGCATGCCATTGCATATATCATATTTTTGGCTCCTATTGCAATTGACATTCCTGAGCCAATTCTCTGATTTGTTAAGCAGTCAACAATTATTGTTATGTGCATTCAAGTTGGAACGTGTCCATATCTGGGAGTCTTGTAGAGACTTGAAATGTCCTTGCACCTTGAGTTGACATACCTATACTCTATAAACCTTGAAGAATGCAACAAGCAATCAGACTCTGTTACGAGATCCATATCATATCCTTTGTATTCTACAACATTGTGAAGTGTTGTTTTTGTATTGTGTAAGAGACTAGCAATGATTGATTAGGATTAATTAAGACCAAATCACTGCATATTAATACATTTGGTACATGAATCTTCCATGATTTTGGTATTATTTTGGGCTAATTTTGTTGCTACCAAATTGACAAATATTAATCATAAGTTCATTTGAGTTTTCAGCAAGATTTGGTACTTTGTTTTGATACAAAAAAGTACGGACTAATTTATTTCCCGGTTTGGTTATATTGGTTTTTGTGCATCAATCGGCTGCTTGTTGCATACTTCAAGGTTTATAGAGTATAGCAATCAGGAACATGACACCATGTATTGTCAACATTTGTATGTGGGTGTCTATGTATAACATGACTGTCAGTGGAATTCCCTGTTGCAAGATATTCAAGGCGAAGTTTCCTTCTTACATTAAGTTCATATAACAAAAAACTAGATGACAAATTAAAGTATTTGTAGTTGATTTTGATACATTAAGAAAGAATAAGCAGGCAAAATTTTGTGAACACTGACCCATTCTGTGTACCTATATTGGACTGGTAACTCCAATCATACATTTTCTACAATCAAAGTTGATAAAACATTTCAGCATTGAGACATTGTGAAATTTTAACCCTTATGTAGCAGGTTGGACCCCGCAATCAAATATGGACAAAATAATAGAAAATGATTTTCAGAGCTGTCAAATTGAATACCAAGGTATGTTTGCATAATGTGACTATTCCTTGTAACATACGTGTGCTGGTAGCAAGGTGTGCCTAACAAATATGTGTAACCCAACTCATTTATGTGCTTCTAGCTTTTGGTTAAAAACTTTTCCACAGAGGATCTTAAGATTTGCTTTAGAGTCTTTGTTATGGTTTATTCAGAGTCTGACGAGATCCATCAATCGATGCCCATCGACGCGCAGTCTTTTACACGTGCTATTCCATGTGTATATCAACAGTACTCTGAATAAACCATTACACTTGTCACATTGCCAATTTTAATGACACAAAGCTAAGAGGTGTGCAGTGACAAATTTTAGTATACTCACAAAAAAACCTTCATAAACTAAATTTACACTTGATGCAAAAGCAAATGTATAAAGCATGTGTACTACCCGGGGCACTCAACTTTGAAAGTGTTAGGTATCTCAGGTGAAAAGTGCCGAAATGATATTTAGGTGAACTGATTTTCTGTAAAAAATGGATCTTTGACACCAATTTTTGGGGGTCTAGTGAACTAAAATTTTGGCCAAAAATAGCCTCCTGAGCTGATTTCCTGAGCATTTTTGCAGTTGGAGCTAAAATTTTGTAGTTTTCCTCAAAACAGGCTCAAAAGAACTGAATCACACTGATAATGGGGATCTGGTGAGGGGCCTGTTGGCCTGAAAATGGTGTGCTAGGCAGTTGGTAAATGATTTTTTGTGGTAGATAGTCTTCAACTGTTGTCTTGAAAGGTTTCTTGTGTTCTTTTTTTTGTTATGGATTCTGTCAGAGAGTTCCAATATTATACTTTGATCAACACCAAATAGGCGGACCTCTTCACAACGTGAATTGATACAGACAAGCACGTACGTAGTTGAACACAGCACAACTGCAGGAGCTGCATGTGTTGCATGTGTGACTCGCGCATCAGTATAACAACGGCACATGTTTAAGTGGGATTATGTTTACTTGCAGATGAAGTCCCATAACTCCCACCTATTTAGTGTTGATCAAAGTATATAAGAGTTTTGGTAAAAATGTGAATTTGTAGTAATTTTGTTTTAATTTGATATTATCCTAGAGGTCCTTTTGATCGGACACAGTGACAGCTTGGTGAAAGTTATTTTGTAATTTTGTCTGCGTAATTGAAGAGGTTCTCAGTTAAGTTTTTATTGCTATAGTCCTGCTGCTTCTGGTGTATATTCTGCTAACAAATCTTGCTGCCATATGTTGAAGAATTGTTTATGTTGGTTGATGTTTTTGGTGGAGTACCACAAAGGAGCACAGTAGCTCAATACAGAATGATTGGACCAGCTAACCCATCTAATT
This sequence comes from Ophiothrix spiculata, assembly GCA_000969725.1. Lineage (NCBI taxonomy): Eukaryota > Metazoa > Echinodermata > Ophiuroidea > Amphilepidida > Ophiotrichidae > Ophiothrix > Ophiothrix spiculata. The sequence continues at coordinate 58,809 of JXSR01S014711.1, read as the reverse complement.
TCTTGGATATGTAATGGGTAACATATTGAAAACATAATGCAAATTGTAACTTTACCATAATTTATACATTCCAATAATAAGTAATGAAAAAAGATGCTACCCACTAACATAGGATTTTTTGCTTTACAAAAATCAACTATTTACACAAGCATTCATTTAGTGTGTTTCTACTACAGGGGCGTCGGAAGGAAAATAAAAGTGGCGTGGCCTGTGGCACATTAGTTATCAAAAATTAGTAAACAACTTAGCCCCAGAAGAAAGTAATTACTAAACACTAATATATATACAGTAGCATTTTATGGTTATTGATGCTAGGACCATAATAAAACATATTAAATTAATTTATTTTTATTTTTACTGCCTGAAAAGTGGTGCGGCCAAAGCCCGCATGGCCTACACGGTTCCGACGCCCCTGTTCTACTAGTTGCCCAGCACCCATCAACTGTATTTTGTGCTCCACAATTCGGTGGATGATCCATCAACTGACCTTTTTCTATTGCAATGAAAAGGTACCAACGGCTCACTCGAAACATTGTTAACTCATAAAAGGTGGGTGATGGAGGAAGATGTATAACCTCAATGGAAATTTTTTCTACAGGACTTTCCCTCATATTTTTGTCACCGTCAACCAGATTACCCATCAACCACCCGTTAGTAGAAACACGACCATAGATATCATACTAATTTAGTATAATAATTAGCAGCACTGCAAGCTTTATCAAGCTGTTATTTATATTTATAGATTATGACCTATTATTGTTTCAACTCTTAAATATATTGCACATGATGTGGCTGTACTGAACTTGTAAGCTTAATCAAATGATATCTTTATATACTCTACATCACAGGTGGTTCACTGCAAAGACCCACACTGCCAACCAGGAGTCCCATGCCTAGAAGAGGTAAATATATCACAATAAAAGTGGCCTACTATCCGATAGATCAACAGAGTCACAAATATCAGCTGACTATCTGTACTTAAAATTGATAAGGGATTTTTTTTCAAACATATGGTTTGATTGATAAGGCGCTTAAACAATACTATTAACACAGTCTTCACAATTTTGATAATTACTTCCTTGAATTTGTATTTTCTTAACTGTTAAGATTTTTTTGTTCATAGGGCCTAAATAAATGCCATACTTTTAGCAGCTAAGTGGGAATTGATCACATTCACATGTATGAGTATTTACCGAAATGAAAGCATATCGTTCTAACAATAACTTATCTTTCATTCCATACAGCTAACTCAGGACTAGGGCATCGGCATAACTCTGACCCCACACGCCCTGCATTCGTAAGACAGCACACTACCCCAAAGATCCATACCCGGCACTGTAGTGTACCTAACACTCCCAGTTCCCCTGGCTGTAGACCTAAATTTCCTGAACCTGTTGGGTGTGAGTGTAATTAGCATGGAATTAGCATTGGCATGAGTAGGGTATAGTGAGCAAGAGTCTAAAACATGGCCTGTCTTCTGATTAATTTGCATGTACATTGTTTTTAATTGTATGTCTGGTATGCAAGATTTTCCTCGTTTTCAATGACAAGAAGACCTCAAAATGACCTTGGATCAAGCTGATCATCATATATATGGCCATCCATTACTAACCTCACATAAAGAAGGCATTTTTCACTTTGTGACACAGTGCAAAAAACATATGAACAAGCCATATTCTGGAAAATTTGAATTTGTGAATGTTCATGGTTTTTCTTAAGCTATTTGCAAAATATCATTTTTGATTTCAACTCCAAAATATTTGAAAAGTAACATTTTCTAGAAGTAGTTGTATTGGAAACTTACTCAGAATGAAAGCTTCAAAGCAAGATTTCGTGGTTTTACATGCTTGTCATACTCCTGAAATCGTAGCTCCACTTCTTGGTGAGGAGCTGAAACAAGTATCATTATAAAAAGCTGAAAATATGTTCTGTTTGAATACAAAATAAACCAGATTTGACAATGGGCTGACCTTCCTGGAGGTTTGTAGTGGACGGTTACATGTTTATAATCACAATCATTTATTTCTTCCACATATGCAAAATTACAGTAACAGTATATATCAAAAATGGTTACATAACATTGTAAACTGAAAATGCATAACATTGTGGAAGAGGACTTGGAAATAAGCATAAAGCCTGTTGAGTCCCAGACTCCAAGTATCTTAAATGAATTAATTACACATAAAAAATAAAATAAAAAATAATGAATGCACACCATCCTCTATCCACAATGCGATAGCCAAGGAGTAGAAAGAAAGGACGGGACATTTCATCATGATTTTTCAGAATCAAATGAAATTGATCTGAATATCGTAAAGAATACGCAATTTGTATGCACAAAAATTATAAATGAATTCTGTCCTTTCAATCCACAATGAGATGGCCACAAAGTAGAAAGAAAGGACAAAATCTCACACAGAAGTAATACCAAGTTTCCAAATATCATGCGGAAGTTTTCAAATATCATGCGGAAGTTTTTGAAGCTTGACAGACATACAGTTGTGTGTTCCAAATGTTGACACATATCAGCTGTTTGGTAATCGACTTTGTTGGCTTTGCTTCAATATTTTGCATCATATATTTGGTTCAGTACATATTGTATTTATTTTGCATTTGCAGATTTCCTGTATATGAAGTTTGCATCATATTAAATTTTGCTCATCTCTTTTCCAATTTGATGTTTCCAGCCCAAATATCAAATGATTTTGGGAATCTGGAACCAGTGTCATGATACTACAGCATGCTTTTGAATTATTTGAAAGTGCAACATTCCCACTGGGCAAATTCATGTAATTTCTCTTTTACTGCCCAGTAAAAGAGAAATTACATGAATTTGCTATGCAAAAATTTCAAAACATAGATTTTGAAATTTTTTGTCCATCTCGTATGAGAAATCCAGTGAATATTGTGTTTAGCATGTACTTGCATGGTAAAGGATGTGTAGCATTATTCCATTTTTTTGTGAAAAATACTAGAATTACTTAGTACTTCTTAGGCCAGCCCGCATCTTGATGCAGATTTGAGGGGCTATATATAAAAATGTCCTGTATTCTGCAGATATAAGGGCTTTGGTTGTAATATCTTGTTAAATCTGGAGCGGAACACATCCTAGCCCTGACAGGCTGATAGAGATAATACAATTACACAAATTAATGGGAGCAATTTGAGCAAAGCATTTGAAAATTGTAACTCAAAATGCCATCCATGATGAAATAAGATTTGTATTCTCTAATTGTGCGTTCAAGCATGAAATTAAAAGACACCACTCAATATTTGATAACATTTGAAAAAATCTGAAAGCAATATGATTGACAGTATCATAAATTAAGATAGTGTTGTTCAGGCGATATATATATGTTGTTCGATATGTCAGAGATCTTGGACTATTTATACCTCATGATAAGTATTCATTGACCAATTCCTGTCACAAGTGTCACAAGATAAGTTGCACTACTTCACCTTAAAGCTGAATTCAGACTCGACGCAAACGCAAACGCACGACGCACCGAGCATGTGCAGTAACAGATTTGCCGAGTTCCGATCAATCGATACCAAAACGCAACACCACTTGCGGCAACGCAAATCGAGTTGAGCAAAGCTCAACTTTCCATTGCGTTTTCATGTCATCGGCTGCCGCAGTCCGTTTGCGTTTTGAGTGTGAATTCATTTGCGGTGCCGTTTGCGGTGAAAATTATCGGAAACGCAACGCATTGCGTTTCGAGTATGAATTCAGCTTAAAGCATGTAGTATTATGTTAATCTATATCTATGGATGTCATAGGGACAAGCTGCATGAGAGCTTGAATCTACATCAATGTAGATTGATCCCATCATTACAGATTGAATCTACATGATGGAACATCAAACCAGATGTGGATTCCTGCACGTATGTGTCGATCTGCACCCATACACTATAAGTACGCATTCTACCAAATCGCCCGTCTGCGCTCAAACGTTCTCAGTGCATGAGTTGCTCGCTTGTACTGTCCGTCCAGTCTAGGTCAATATGGATCCAAAAAATACCTCTCTATGTATATTTGCTTATGACCAATAACATTTGATTGTTCGTATTGTGATGCATGTGAAATTTGCACTTGTTTTGTTTTTTTAATTTTTGTAAGGAACAAAAAATAGAATTTACTCATCAAAAATTTACCATAAATCAGTACAAAAAATGATACAGGTTTTCAAGGAGTCAATCACATTTCTCTAAACTTAAGATACTTTTTTGTATCAAATTCCATTTATTTAAAATGTGTACTTCTCTCCTGTAATGAAACATATAATATGTTATTATCAATACCCAATGATCATGCTAGACCACTGTAGTAAAGCATGGAAGCATGATTTATGTTGCCATAAATGAACTTGATAATGAAATCAATTCATTTGAAAACAATTGTTCCCACATACAGAGCTGAAATAGGGCATGAAATTAAGGGGATAAAAACTATCTTTAGTTTTGACCCAGTCAGGTACCTAGGTAAAATATGGTTGTGTTTCATTATTTTTCCTTGACACGTTGAAATTTTTAAAAAGTTTTTTTAGTTCTAAAACTAAAAATGCATTAAATTCTAGAATTGAAATACATTACATACTAAAATCCTCAATATAAAACTGAACTTCCATGGGAATATACGATTAATATCAAAATTCAACAAATTTGATGAGTGACTCACAAACGTTTAATGTTTAGATGACATGTAACTTTTGTCAGTCTGAATTCAATTATTGGCTCCATTTTGGCAAACTTTTCAATTGAGGTCATTGAATAAGCAATATTTTTAGCTGCCAGCTTTAGTTCTGTCATAGCTAGTCATTGATAGTCTAGCTGCCAACTCCTAACTGTTTTTGGCAACAATCTCAATATTCATTCACAAATGTCATTTTCTGTTGATTAAATAAGGAAGGCGAATTGACAAGAAAAGGGGCTTGATATTGACAAGTCTGTATTAGACGCTTGGTGTTCCAGGGAAAATTTTGATGAGCTTGGTTTTAATATAAATGGTTAATGAAGTGTTCATGCTCCCTATATCTGCCATTTTTATCCTTTGTAATATGAGTGATTTATCGTTACCAAGTTGTGTTATTTTTGCACAAGATTATTTTACCATGTGATTGTGTTTGACATCAATACCTCGTCATGTGAATGCAAGAAAGTTGTAACTGCAAAAGCTGCACATTTTTCATGGATTTGCAACTCTCTTTATTCAGTGCCTAGTCTTTTGCTCTTGAAATGGTTCTTCATGTAATGGGCCATTTCAAGAGCCACTGACACTGAAGACAAATTTTAAGGATTTTACATGCTAGTGATGTTGTAACACAAATATAGCATGTAGTAGCTATTGCAGACACCGCTTTCTTGTATTACTATGATGACTTGTGACTCTCCACCACATACAGCATGTGATATTGTTTTTGAGTTAAGTTAAATAAGTCCATTATAAGTCCTATATTTTCATGATTTTAAGATTTTCGAGGAATGCAATTTAGACACCTTTTCAAAAGAGCCACAGCTTCAAAATATCCCTGAATGGTTCATACTGGTGTCTGGTAGAAATTACTCTAATTGTATACTCCACATACTCTGATTATACACACTAGTATTCAAAAGTATCTGAAATTGGCAAAAGTGTCTCAAATTGAAAATCATCTCATAATGTATCTCATTTTGCTCCAAAAAATAATAAGCAATATGAGATACATTATGAAATGATTTTCAATTTGAGACACTTTTTCCAATTTCAGATACTTTTGAATACTAGTGACAAAACAGTACAATTGGCTGTATCTGGATTTCTTCCCACAAGAGATCCCAGAAAGACAACTTTACAGCTTATATGCACATTATGTGTTATGAAGGGTAACAAGTTGGTATCACTTGCAAACTCCATTGCACTCACTCAATTGTACTGCTATATGTTTTCTTTCAGCATCTGAGACTTCTGTCAGCAGTAGTGATGATGGCTACATCAAACCTAACGACCCTGAGGAGGAGGAGAATAATGGCAGGTCATTTGGCGGCAATATATCCAGGTAAGACACAGCACTGTAACTGAAGGGTTGACTGATTTGTAAAACTTCTTGCATCCCTTTACACATTTAGTAAAAAGTAAAAGCTGCTAGGTTATTGATGTGGTGATATGGATTTTATAAATTCTGTAATTCAAAAAGTTGGTCAAATACTTTCTTACTGATTCCTGTTTGTTTTGTTTTGTGTTTTGATTGAAATTGGACCAATAAGAACGCATATGATGCCCATTTTTGACTCAAACATTAACATTTAAGATTCTTACTTACAGGTATTTTCAACATAAATTTTGTCATAAGGGTGGGTAAGTTATAATCGGATGTTTATACAATTTTATTTATTAAAAATTAATTTTTGAGAAAATGTCTCTATAAGTAGTTTTGCAAATCAATTCCTCACTATATATAACACCACTGTTGTACCTTAGACCACATAACATTTATTCATTCCAAAAATTCAGCTTTCTGTGAAAATCAAAAATGGAAATTAGGTTATATTTGATTGTATCAGATATTATTGCTCTCTTTTAATGTTTTTTTTTTCATTGTTGTTGTTTTGCACATTATACCCTATATACGAGTAAAATTATATGGTACTTGATTCAATACAAAAAAATGAATTGATAAGTTAATTGACTTTGATATAATAAGAAGAAATAATACAATGCTTTAGTTTATTTGAAGTGCACATTGGCACAAATTAATTTGATTTGTTCAATATATCTTTAGTGTACAAGGTTGAGTATGGCTAGTAAGTAAATTTAGGTGCTGTTTTTAGAAATTAGATTAACCTTAACATTCAATAGAGCCATAGGTTAACATTTAAAGCAATTGAAAATATTAAATAATCAATTTGTAATTATTTTGTAGGAGACCAGGACCTGAAGGGAAAAGTTTCCATGGTAAACCATTTGAAGAAAAACCTACAACTGAATTGACGGTAAGCAAACTGATTCAATTGTAAACTGGTATCTTAAAAGATTGCCTTGTACAGAAGCACTTGTAGAATCATTGTCTCATGTTAATTTATTGATATTTGAGTCATGTTTTATTAATCCAAATGTGTGACGAATTCTAATCTGGAAGGTAATTGCACAATCCCTGAATGTGTATGAGTGCGTAGTAAAAGAGGGATATTTGGCTAATTGTACGTACCAAAATTATGAAAAGAGTCAAGAGTTTTTTTACCACCATAGCCTGGACCTATCCCACAATGCATTTGTGCTCCATGCTCAACAGTTGCATGAGTTCATTTCATCTGCATGCTGTTTGTTGTTTGGGAATTTAACCAGAGCAATGGAAGAACCAAGCAGGTTTGACGAGCTTCACATCAACATTCTAGACAACTCAACGTGTTGCAAAATATCATGTTATGCAAAGTCGTATTCTGGTTTATAGAGTATTATAGAGTATTATATACTGTATTAATAAATTTAAGCGTGTTGAAACCCTATGACATTATTTCAAATAGTTTCAACCATCTTGAGAAAACCCCGTAAATAGTTCT
>JXSR01S014711.1:37202-50133 GCA_000969725.1 Ophiothrix spiculata | reverse complement strand
ATATTTGCGACCTGCTATCTCAAAAGTTTAAAAATAGGAAATGGGTTATCATATCAGTCACTAACGATCCTAAATGATTTCCAGTTAAGACACAGTATGAACCGCCTCCTGATGAACCAAAGAAAATAGTGGGTATTCCTTTAAACAACTTCATTTCATATGTAGAATAGTTGACAGACATTAATATGAAATTGGTCGACATCATTGATCATACTCTCAAAAGATGTTGTGTTATGCATTCAATCAATTTTAAAGTCCTGAAATAATTTGTGATTATCAATTTTGGTATTTCCATCATGTATGTCTACATTATTATAAACACCACAAAATTAAGTAAGCTGTGTGCATTGCCAGTGCTCACATAATACAGCAAAATGTAAACAGTATCAAATTTGGTTATATCAGTGGTTTTTATTGGATATAAAAAAAAAATTGTGAATTATTACATATATTTTTATTTGCTGGCAACTTCCAGGCTTTTCCAAGTTAATTTTGTGAAGTGTCCTCTTAACAAATTGCACCTGCAAGTCCATAAAACAAAACTTTATATGTGATAGCTCACCCCAAAAGGGGGGACTTTGCAGATGATATCAACTTTGATGTTATCATTTCATCTGTTACAGCATTTTCTAAGCTTTAGAATGGCACCTCTTTGTTGAAATTGATCAAGGCAATCAAATTTTACAACAGAAAATCTGCTGGAAATTCTTATTATTTTCTTTATTTTTTGCTGCCTATTTTCATCAGTTTCTCTGTTCTGTCGCAAAGTCCCCCTTTTCGGGAGGAGTCATCACATATTGTTTTATTTTAGTCAACCACCTATTTTACTCATTTATTTTGAAAGCAATAAATTGAACCATATAGTGAGCATGTTTTATAATTTCAAACCAGCGCAAGTTAACAATTGCAAACTTTTAGAGTTACACTCTTGCAACAGTCACATAGTTTTAGAAGTAAACATAGATTAGAATTTAGTGAAAAATATTCTGCACATATCAGTTCAATCCAGCGACTAACTTGTTTATTTGCACTATCTATATCTATCAACTTGTTTTGACATAACTTGCATGCCGTAGAAGCGATTGCCACCCAAGCCACCACCAAATAAACCTAGAACCGATGCACTAAAACGAGTAAGTTGCAATCAACTTGACTATATCAAAGACAGATATGGATATCCTATTTGCGACCTGCTATCTCAAAAGTTTAAAAATAGGAAATGGGTTATCATATCAGTCACTAACGATCCTAAATGATTTCCAGTTAAGACACAGATCATATCCTTAGTGCTAACATTAGAATAGGGACTTCCCTTGTGTCCCTTGTGTGTGTATGATTAATACTAAGGACGTACACATTGGAGTTCTTATTGCTATACAGTGTATAATCCAGCTACAGTTTGTAAGAGATTAAATCCCAAAAAAAAAACCCGATATGACACCAGTATTCTTCATGGACTTATAACGATCTGAAATTACTCACATTTGACGTTTATTAAATTTATTTATAACCACCATGAGTATGATGACATAAATACAAAATTGTCTTTCAACAAGATTTGTAATAAGTTATATTAGAATGGTAGTAGTTTTTTCTTTTTTGTGTTATCTATCTTTTTTGAATAAATGAATAAATATTTCATTTTGAAGTTTGAATAAGGCCAAATCAGAGAGAGACAAAAACAAAACTGACTTTGAAGAGACAAGTCATATATAAAGTAAATGAAAACAAAATAATACCTTTTAGCTATTTCACAAGCAAATAAAACAAGCACCTTCCAATGTAATGAAAACATCGCAAGATAAAGTGTGGGTATGTAGTGGTTATATGCCTTTTTTACTTCTTGAGTCCATGGAAAAAAGAGATATCTCTTTTTTCCATGGTGAGTCATAAAAAATGCAATCATTGGATGAAGGCATATTTTAAAAACAAGAACAATATTGGACAAATTATATATAAGTCAAAGTAGATCATGGATTATGGTTTATAAATATGAAAGAATTAGGATGATGATTGACAAAGTCGTTCCAGATATATATGCTTTATTCAATATAATGGTATGAAAATATTTCTGTCCAACTCCAATTACTACTGAACATGTGTTTTATTTAAGGAAATCATGTGAAAATGTACAATAATTGGACAGGCATGTTTTTATTCTTTCCAATTGAAATAAGCATATCTCTAGAATACCTTTATCAATCAACCCCATCCTTTCATCATTGCAAAGGTAAATTCATGACATACTTAAAAATGGATGTTACTTGTCAAACATATTTCTTGTTTTTAAAGTATATGGCTACCATTCAATGATTGTGTTTTTTTACAACTTGTGTGGCATTTGTTCACTGAGATTCCGATATTTTTGCAGTATGATTACTAAAAACATTCTTACTTGAAAATATTAATTTTGCTGTTTTACTTTAATATTTTCATTTAAAATGAAATACTTTTAATTTTCTTTGCCATTTCAACTTTCAGCTTGCTTTTGTTGTTTCTTCGCATACTAGATTGTTTGTTCATATTTTTGGCAATTGTAACTTTTGCTCTAATCTGTTGAGATACAATGGGTAAATAACTTGTGTTTTTATCCTACTCAACTTTCAAAAAGAATTATTGTTCAGTTGATTGACAATCTAAGCCATTTTGGTTTGATTTTGTTCAATCATTCTTTATTATCAAAAAACACATGAGAATAACAAAGAAAGCACATATAACCCAGGGCACGCATCTGCACTCTAAAAAGAGTACAGAAGACAGGCAGGGAAAACAAACAAAATGCAATAGAGACAAACAATTCAAAAATACAAGCACAATATTATAAGCAAGCCAGTATCCAGGAAACAGGAGTGGCAACAGCTGGCAGATGTGGTATGATTAAATCTTCATACATGGTGCAGAATCCCAATTAGGTTCGTTACAAGCATTCCATATAGAATAACTGCAAATGATGGCAATTTTGCTTAGCTCTCTGGAGAACTGTTTGATGGTGCCGGATTTGCCACCCATGAATTTGAAAGATCCACACAAAGTCTGTTCACATTGTCAGCTGTTACCAATCCTCTGGATCCAACTTCAATGCAGTTAAGATGGCATTTATATCTTTGTTGTCAGTTTCAAAATCTCCTGTTGACTCTCATATTTCTTCAAATCTCTGTAGGAAGGCTTTGATAACAAGTTCAGTCAAGATAATTGGAAGTGCAATACTCGACCACCAGTATGCTTGGTATGTTCTTAAAGTGTTCATTTAATATACACTTGTTTCGGCCTCATTGGTATCTGACAAACCGCACCATCAATCCTTGCATTTTATTATGCAGTCCTGTACAGTATACATATGTCTGAATAAAGAACATCATCTTCTTCACAAGAGCGCACATCCAGATCATAATGCGCATCTCCATAACCCGCTTTGCAACTAGACGCGGTGACTACATCGGCGTCAGATGCGGATCTACTGTACAGTACTCTGCGTAAAGTGTATGTGTAGATTCTGTCAAAGCGGTCTACGGAGATTCGCATCTCAGATTTTGATCTCGCAAGTGCGCATCTGCGTTCCATTTAGATTGCCCCAGTTATTCTCTTGGAACAACTGCAATTCTTGCCAATGTACATTTATAATGCAATTATCTGAGATGCAATGATAGTTATGTGTAAACATCAAGGCCTGTATTCCGGAAAGATGTTTAGCTAAACCATTGTTTAACTGAGCATCAGCTGTCCAAGAATGATACGCATCATTTCAGCTTTCAAGCAGAACAGTTCAATGAGTTGTGCTGTTGACGAGAAATAAAACCAAGGTTTAGCTAAACACCTTTCTGGAATACCGGCCCAATAGTCTTTGCTACATACACACTGACTGCCTCTTTTTTTTCAATTTTGACTAATTATAATCAGCTTTATAGGTTAAGTCTTGGATAGTCTTTAGCTCAATAAAGCTTCCAAATTGAGTTTTCATTTCTGATGATAGAATAGATTAAGTTCCCAAGAGAGTAATATATAGTAATAATTATTTGATAGGAAGACATCACTAGCAGGCAGATAGTTCTGTTCTAATAAGTTATCCTGCAGGGCCAAACAACAGATAAACAAAATTATATAGATAAAAATAGATGAATTTATGCTGAAATAGAGATAAAGTCGCGTGAAGAAAACCTTTTCACTTTTACGCGTCTTGTGCGCCGAGGTTAAAGTTCAAACCCAACTCATACAATAGGCAGGAGCGGACATCCGGGCGTTTTGTTTACATCAGGGACGTTTGTCCAAATAGCGCGGTGAAAACATTTGCCGACTTCCCATTCAATTCAATGGAGAAAATGACGGCTCGCGGAAACTTCGATTGATTTTAGCAAATTGTCAAAATATTTCGATTCCAAAATCATATGAGATATGTGGTATTCAAGTCATAACAAAATTAATACCAAAATTTGAGCCAAATCGGACAAACGGTTTTTGAGATATTGCTGTTAAAAGTTTCTTAGTATTCTATTGTTTTTGCCAATATATATTGATGAAGTTAATGAGGAAAGCTGGCAAAATGTGCTCATTAATATTAATTTTTGCCAATATTTTTCCAATATTTTATGAATAAACCTTCATACTACTTTTACCTTTAATAATTTTAACTTGAAACTTTGTCAATGTGTTTCTATGACCTAAAACTTTAATGTATGATTAACCCGCCCATCTAATTTGCATATTTGCATAATTAATTAGCTTTTTGTATAATGCTCATTAATTATGCAAATATGCAAATTAGATGGTCGGGAAAATCATATGTTAATGTTTTAGGCCATAGAAACACATTGGCAAAGTTTCAAGTTAAAATTATGTAAAATAAAAATAGTATGAAGGTTTATTCATAAGATATTGGTAAAATATTGGCAAATATGAATATTAATGAGCACATATAGCCAATGTTGCTCATTAACTTAATCAATTTATTGGTAAAAATGATAGAAAACAAAGAAATTAAAATCAAGCATATCTTGGCAACCGTATGTCCGATTTCCTTCAAACAAAAACCATTTTGCAGAGTCTTTTAAGCTTTACTTGTTCAATGTAATCAAGTGCCTCATAATGCAGTTTCTAATTTCCAGAAACATCCTTTCGATCCACCTTAAGTATTCATGCTGCATGTTGTTATTGAGAATGATGCTATTTTGCATGTTTGTTTTTCACGCATGACCTTTGACCTGTACCTGTGTCAGCAGCTTCCAACTAGACCAGCTATTCCAGGTAAACCTGTGCCAAGACCACCTCCACAAGGCACAAAACCTGTAGGCACAAAACCTGTAAGTAGTTCACAGTAAAAGCACAGTATATGGAACAAAGTAGATTTGTCTCAAATGCATCATCTAGATACATCTGATTTTATTTTATCTGAAATTTATCACAAAACACTTTAACTTCAATGAAATATTAGTATTATCTATATAATTCTGTTGGACGCACTGATGTCACAGACTAGAATACTGTCTTCTGGTTGGTCAGTTGAGGCTGTTCCATGTTACTCCCTGGCGTGAAACATTGCACTGGAGGTGAATAAGTGTAATTAAAAGAAGCCTACAAAAGTCTACCAAATTTATCTTTGCAGCTAAATTAATATTTTGTATCAACCCTTTTCTTTTGATATATTGTGCATTAACGTGTCTGTCGACTTTATTTTAAGATAATATTAATGTATCAGAGCGGAAACATAAAATATTTTGGAAGTATTGGTTCACTCCATAAGTAACTGTAAGTTTCACTCCAGTACCAATGAATGAGTACACCAAAATTTTGTCATGTGAGTGCAAGAAAGTTGTATCTGCAACAGCTGCCCTTAGTTATTTTTATTTTATACTTTGTCACAAGAATGTGAAAAATCCCTCAAAAATTCCCTGTCTTTAAGTCAGTGGTTCTTGAAATGGTTCTTCAGGTGACCGTGTCACCTGAAGAACTATTTCAAGAACCACTGACCCAAGACTGAGGTTTAGACAGTGTGCAATCCAAATTTATGACAAATGGCAGCTATTGCAGGTACGACTTTCTTGCACTCACATGACGATTAATGTAACAACTGCATCCAACAGAATACTTTTGTGTAGAACAGCACATACCGTAATTATTTCTTAATCAAGAAAACATTTGAGCAATCAAGCTTTTTTTCCCTGAGTGTTGTAGGTTATCACACCCAGATCCTAAATCTAAAGGATACTTTGAACAGAATAATATTCCCAAAAAAGAAAATATGTTTTTGTATTATATGTAATGTTCCCTTTAAAGCTTACTAGATGCTAGACATCTTCATTTCATCTGTTTGTCAAGTCATTTCAGAGTTTCTGTGAAATGATATGGGAATAAATCTCTGATATGAATGATTGAAAAAAAGAATTGTTCAAGACACCGATCTAGTATCAGAAAAATACACCACACTTTTGTCATAAAAAAATTGTGCTATAGAAATAAATGTATCAAATTAGGCCTAAAAAATAATTGTTTGATTGGCGTAACATAGAAAAAAAATAGGGTAGGTAGGTCGGATTTTTTTTTCCACATATACAAAAACATCTTCACTTTTTATGTAAGACATCTTTTATTTATCATTTTGAATGTCCTGCAAGCCAAATCTCGGGCCTCCATGAATCAATTCCCATCAAATTTGGGATTTTGAGTTTTTTGCCATGCTCAAAAAAAAATGATATTTAGGGTCGTTGGTAAAAAAAATGGGTCGGTCGGGTTACGCCAATCAAACATTTTTCTTTTATAGGCCTTAGTGTACATCCATGTTTTATACCTTTGTCCTGTGGCCTCTTTGTGCTACCAGTCTGTAATGCATGCAAGACTATGGCCAAGGTCTCATCAGGCTTATATTATATTTTATTCACTGCAATTCCACTTGTGATAATATAGGAAGGGACTGAAAAGGTAGAATTATTTTCTCAGTAAAATTATTATAAGGTTGTTTTTTTCACATAGACAACTTCTTTCTGTAGTCATAGTACATGAATACTTGCACCCTTGACCTGCAGGCCATATTGCAGACTGGTTATTCATGATCCCTCTCGTAGCTCTCACCATAATAGATAATTATAGGAATGTTTATGCTATATATTACTGCATGTTTTATACTCTTTGCATCTTGTGTTTTCTAAAAAGCCTACACCTTCCAAACCTAAACCTGCTACATTACCTAGACCACCCACTGCTGGTATAGCACTAGTGATGGTAAGTAGAAGCTGTTATATACTATATTAATAAATTTAAGCGTGTTGAAACCCTATGACATTATTTCAAATAGTTTCAACCATCCGTAAATAGTTCTTTTGAAAAGACTATTTACGGGTTTTGAAAGACTATTTACGGGTTTTCTGCGTAAATTATAGCCGTGTCTTTTTCACGCACAGACTTACGTGCGCAACAAACTTTGACACGCAAGCCAATACGCACATTAACCTATTGCTTGCATTCACGGTTATAGCATTTTGTTAGTGCATTTTTAAATTAGATTAATTAATTAAATTAGGCCATTGGGCAAGTAAAACATTATTTAAAAATTCATTAATACAGTATATAAAACAAATATATACTGACATTTTTCAGATCTCTGGATTAAAACTATGGTCTATCAGTGACTTAAATTTAGCTCTTTTACTTTGGGGCTCCACCTAAATTTAAGTCACTTCAGGCCCATAGTTTATAACCAGAGATCTTCAAGTCAGTGTATATTTGTATATTAGGTCCATTTCTTTCTAATTCATGCAATAACTATATGTGTATGTAAACAAACTTAATTTCACTTAACTCATCATCAAACCTAGGTTCTCCCTCTGAATCCATTTAAAGAGAGTGTTTCAGAATTCACATTTATTTTGAAATGGTTCTTGTCCCCAATTTGAAATGTTGTTTTTAAATATGAAAATATTTTATAAATGGAACATCTAGAATTAACATAAGGTATGGATTTAGTCAAATCAGTAAAGTTATATTTAACTATTGAATTGGCTTGAAGATTGTCAATCCAACCTTGCGTTTGAAATTGGGTTATAATCTGGAAATATCTTTTAATAGTATACTAAAACTCTATTAATGAAGATCATAATGCATTTGTTATCTAGAAGAATTACTTAAAAGGTTTCATGAACTGTTATGTTCATAACTAACAAAGTTCATTTATGGAACATCTCTTTTGGTACAATCATTTTGATTCCATATAGTAATTGTGTTGTCAATTAACAGTAAACAATCCTTATACTCGGTATGATACTAAGCCAAGTCCTTAATAGATTACAAGAGCAAATATTACTAGCTAGAGAAATGTTGCATATGGATTGAGGCTACATGCCACATTGCCCTATTCTCTGTAAATCTTGAAGTATGCAACAAGCAGCCGATTAACATACATAAACCAATGTGACCATACGGTGAAGTAAAATAGTCCATACTTCTCGAATCATAACTATGTACCAAATCTTGTTGAATATTCAAACAAACTTATTTTCAATTTTTGTCCGTGTGGTAGCAACAAAATAGCCCAAAATAATACCAAAATCTTGAACCATTCATGTACAAAAATATTACTACGCAGTGATTTGGTCTTAATCAATCCTAATCAATTATTACTAGTCTCTTCCCTTCTTATGATTTTGTATAACAGTGTAACATGCCTATTATCATACCGTGGTGAACAACATCACTTATGTAACTAACATCTCTGTATATTCGAGTAATTCTTGTTTCATAATCATCTTTTTTCTCTCTAGCCGCCCAAGAATAACACTCTTAACCCAAGTGGTGCTCTCAAACCACCGGTTAGTACACTATGTTGTCAAATATTGCAAATTTTATATTAATTCTTTAAGGAATATAGTGCTTTTTATATAATGTGGTGAATAGTGCTTCTAATTAATACTATATTATTTGCACCAGCTTTCTCAAGAGTTTTACTATTATGTTAGTTTAAAAATTATTTAAAAACTCATGTTTATTAATGCTTTTTAGATATTAAAAAACCTCTATGTGATGTTAAAACTAAAATAGGTAAAGAATATATCAAGGGTTGGGAGCAATAAGGCCATATTTGCAAAGCAGCAATCCCTACATCAAAAGATTTTAAGACCTGATGGTACTTTGAAGGTGAATGATCTTACACATGTGTATCAGGTTGTTCATCTGGAAAGACCCAATAGGTCTTATATTTTGTTCTAGGGATTGTCGAAATGCAGATACAGCCTTGTGGATATCAACCCTCAATATATTATTGCAGATGTTGACATAATTTATAGTAGTAAACAGCATATTCTAAGTATACCATCTTTGATTTTTGCTTGATTTTAAGAATATGCATAGCAACTTAGCAAGATGGATCAAATTGCAAATTAATTACCTTAATTTGAACTAGCGTTACTAATTTCATTGCATAAGTATAAAGCATATCCACAGTGCTTAGACCATTAATTATGAGTAACTTATTCAGAGCCTTTTTTTTTTGGTTATGGTTTTTTTTTTCCTGGATATGATAATGGGCAGATTGTATAGATATATTCAAAATAGACTTATGATTTCAAGTCCTTTATGACCAATATTTCATTGAATAGACTAAACTGTGCCATAATTGCCATATTATAGGTAACCGCGATTCACATCTTTTGTCGACAGTCGATGGATAAAACTAGGCAGAACCTTTATATTATATAATTGTCATTAAACATTATTTGTTAAATAAAAATTCTTATTGAAATTGAACATGTTTGAAATGAGGTACACAGAAGACAACACGACTCACAAACCACACTGTAAAGGATTTCAACCATAAAAGATATATATGTGCTTGAACTCAAGAATTATTGCCTAAATCCTTTAAGCATTTTTGAATTTACTCTCAAATGACCTTTTTACCAAAAATGCATGAACGAGTGCTTTTCATGACGCAAGTTAGGTCTGTGTGGGTTAAAAGAGTTTGCACAAAGACTTTGAAATGACCGTGGTGGCCTAACATCTTTGTATATCATGTAATTCTGTTTCATGATCATCTGTTTTCTCTCTAGCCGCCCAAGAATAAAACACTTTATCCTGGTGGTGCTCTCAAACCACCGGTTAGTACACTATATTGTCAAATATTTTATTTTTTCTTCTTTTCCGTAATGGAATCGAACACTTAAATCTTGATATATTCTGTTTCTGCAGACTTTCTCATGAATCTTAAATTTGTTTTGCTTTGAAAATATATAAGAAAGTCATTATATTAATGCTGTTGAGATATTAAACTTCAACATCTTACCAATAATGGTTAAGAAGTGTGAATAATGTAACTTAAGTTTGGTTTGATTTTAAGAGTGCTTGTAGAAAGACAAAACATGTTGCAACTTGCTAATTGTGACCCCTCATATCTAAAGGTACCCCTAAATCAAAATTGATTTTTCAGTCTCATCTGAAAGTTTAAAATTTAAGGTTTAAGATGACACCTTGCTTTTGGTTATTGCATGTTCGATTGCAAAGTTACATCCAAATAAGTAAAAGGAATTGGGCTGAATCGGAAAACTATAATTCTGAGAATATCACGTTTAAAGTTTTTGTACTGAGTAAAACTTGAATGGAGGGAGGATTTTTATCTTGGTTTTTAACACATTTTTCTTATGTTTTGGATGTTGGAACCTGATTAATATGATAGAATACACTTCAAAGGCAATGTTTCGGATGAAATTAGAAATTCAACCTTAGACATGATTGTTTACTATGCTCAGCTTCAATGGCCCTTATCTCGTAATATACTATGCCGACCTTAAGGTACCTTTAGATATGACGGGGCACAATTATTATTATCAAAAGTCTTGCATTGGTATTTGGCATATTCACAGTTCTTAAACTGATGATAATGAGTGGTAACATTCAGGGCTTTTTTAGTTAGAGGAGTTCCTTTTGTGATGTATGATAGTATAAGCAATATGAATGCTTATAAGATTTATGAATTCAAAACAGACTTATGTTGTACCTTATAGCTTGGTCACAATAATTCGTACGAACAGCTTACGAGCAGTGTTTAGTCAATCTAATAGGACCACGTGATGCCCTCGCTGCTCGCTTTACTTACTGCTCGTGGTCCTTTTAAACGGACTAAACACTGCTCGTAAGCTGTTCATACGATTATTGTGACCAAGCTCTTAGTAACAGCTACTGCTGTTAGTTGTTGATGAACAAACAGTTATTGAACTGACTAAAGAATGCCATAATTGCTCTAAATAAAGGATACCCCTTCAAAATCGTTGTCCATCATAGTTAATCAATAAAAATAGGTAGAACTTAAACTAAACATAATTTGCAAAATAAAGCTTAGGAAAAGTTTTAAAGATAAGTGTTGAGTTACTAGTGCCATCTCTTTATAATCAGCCTTCTTTCTCCTAACACCTATACTAACACATCTGTTTCTTTTTGCTTTTTATAACCATGTGGTTTGCAGTCAATTCCTGCACAGCAACTTAGACTCAATAGACTCAGTATGGTTAGTGTTTATTAACATCATTTTTGTAGTGTACAAGTATTGCTTCCTTTAATGGGCTATTTCCTTGACATTTTTCACAAGTTTTCCTTTTTTGCTTGACGTTTAAATTGGTCTATAGGACCTTTCTCCACCCATTGTATTTGCTTAGACATTAACACATTTTCTTTGTTGTACCAGAAGTTGTTTCTTCTGAAAAAACAACAACATATAGTATATAAAGTATGATGTAACTGTTTTACTAGATTTGGTGATCAGTTGTAAAATATCACAAGCAATGTCACCCTTATAAGATAGGGATAATCATGTCACCCCTGTGACTTATTCCAATCCATAGGATCTTTATTTTTCAGTTGCCCTATCCACAATACAAATCCACCATCACATCGTAAATTCATTCACTGACTAGAAAGATCCAAGTTCTAGATAGCACAATTATTTGTGTTTTATTTATTTTGTGTTTTTTCTCCACTTCAAAATAAAAATAAAAATAAAACCCTGTTGTTTAGGGCATTAGCAATCACTGACTTTCAAGATCACTTGCTATCCCTCTTTTGCATAAAGTGCTTAATGTCGTCCATAAAGTGGTAAATGTGAACACCATTATAGCTGTCTCTTCAAAAGGGTAGATTAATTTTAGAATGGTAATGCTTTTTCCCCAATACTGTTCATCTCTCACACTTTGGGGCAAATAGAAGTGACCTATGAACTTTTGTCTCAAGAAGCCTCCTTCCAGTACATCTGTTGACCATGATAATTATGTCTTTTCCTGGGTAATGCTTAGCAAATCCTGATTCTAATTTTGGGGAAAATGTAACGTCCATGACATCACTGCTACAAAAATATATGGTTAATTTAATCATGGTTTTTATTTTTCGTACTAATGTGATGAAAATGTTTCAAATGTTTTTATATAGTTCAACTGAGTCATTCCATTTTGTTTATCTCTTTGCATGTTACCTACCAATTAGGGAAGGGCTCAAGATGTCCCTGTTCCAAGTCTAACGGTTTGTATCTAAATCATTTCAATGTCTTTTGTTTTAAATGTTTTGTGTTTTTTTATGTGAGGTTAAAGTTCAGTGTTGTGTTGTTCTTGTTGTTTTGTTGATTTTGTATATAGAATGTAAAGTTTATATTTTATTTCTAGCAAGTACATTGACGGTTTATTTATTTTACCTTTTGTATTCCATAGTAATGTTGTGATAATGAATTGGATATAATTTTGACTGCAATAATTATCATTGCATACCAAGTATTATTTGTCAATTGAGTAGAGTTGGGCAAATTATTATCTTACTTATAAATTAATTTCATATGGTGCTCTACTAAATAGTGTCATACTTCTTGTTATACACAAGTTGCCAAAAAATTGCAAGCTTTGAAAAAAAAAATGCAAATGTGTTCAAACTACATTGCTTAAGATATTTAGGTCTTTATTGCAATCATAAATGCATC
>JXSR01S014711.1:13254-25404 GCA_000969725.1 Ophiothrix spiculata | reverse complement strand
CCGGGGTTATAGGCTCTTTTCATAATTGGTACTACCTCAGTGATGGAACAGATACCGAGTGAAAAATTCCTGCTGCATCATGTAGAAACACAAGCACCATCGTCACCATTTGATGACAATACTCCCTGTGCATTAACTTGATACATTATATAGAGTGTCATAAAAGAAGATATCCAGACCTTCCCATCATGCCTTGCTTCCAATTGGATATTTTGTACAGGTTGTCATGAACATCTTTAGTGATGAAACATGTCTAAAAATGCAAAATTGGGATGAGGTCTACTGATTGTGCTATGTTTTATCACTAAAGATGTTCATGACAACCTGTACAAAATATCCCATTGGAAGCAAGGCATGATGGGAAGGTCCGGATATCTTCTTTTGAGCGCCATCATGAAAATATAAAAATGTGTTATAATTTGGTTGTGTGCTATCATCATATAGGCAGGAACCTGCCATGATGACCAAATTGAAGCTGGTTTTGATCAATATTTCTGGTGGTTTTCTTGTATCCTACAGCATAGCTTAGAGTACCATCAAGATGTTGAGGAATTACTACCAAGTTCAGCTGTCATTAACAAATGTGATAAGACTTTCTGTGAAGGGTAAGCTTCTATTCAATTCAATTTCAATTCAAGCCTTATTTCCATTTTAAAAAAATTACAGGAATACAGGTCTCAAAGCTCTTGTTTATATCCCAAAACTCCTTCAACCGTAGAAGTACAAGCTAAGGTTACTGCTCAGTTGCACTACGCATCAAACGTTGCTGCTTACATTTGTGCAACTCTGATAGCAAAGTTGCGCACTCACATCATTTATACGCAGATGTTGCATTATTTACTGCATTGTCTGCTTGGTTTGTTCTATACTCGCCTGAAGAAAACCGTTTCTTTTCACTTTTACGCGTATTGTGCACGGGGTTTAAGTTCACACGCAGCTCATGCAATACTTGTGAGCTGGCGTGATTTGACATTTCTGTTGCTTTGTGACTTGATGATAGATTTGATGTTTACGCATAGTGCGATTTGGTCCCGCTCAGAGTGAAAAGGTTTTTTTAATCAGACTACTATAAGTTACCCTGGGTGCACAAGACGCGCAAAAGTGAAAAGGAGGTTTTTCAGTCAGAGTCAGAAATTACAGTTTCGGGTTTAGTTTGTTTTAACAGTATAGTCACATGGTGATCATTCTCGTCAATTGCCTACTGTGTCTTTTTCAATTTAATTTTAGCTGTGGCCAGGTATAGGAAGAAGTACATGTCCCAACCTTTTATCAAGAATTAATTGAAAAAAGATCTTTCGATTTCAAGCCTAACTTTGTACACAAAACAGTATTGAGACCCATTGAGACCTTGGTAATGGACTTAAACATATTCACGTATCTGTATTTTCCAAAACCAGCTATATAATGACATACCTCACTAAGTATATCATTTCATAGGCTATTTGAGTATTCAGGAAACAATTGTCAAGATTAGTAAGCTCAGATAGTTATTTGACCAGGCAGGGTTCCACCGAATATCTGGTGATGAGAATTAGCAGCAATCAAGTTTCAAGTTGCCCTTTATTAAAGAGTATAATAGCAAACTGTGATTGTAATTAACCGGGAAAAATTGCACTACGAACATTCAAGTTGAAGCAAATGAATGTGACATTTTAATGGTAGTGTAATGATAGTATCCATCAACAAGGAAAAAGGCACTAAAAATCTTATTACTATCATTATATAATTTCAGCTAAGCACATGATGTGTTGGGAAGGTTAGCACATATGATGAAACTTGATATCACTACTTCAAAGAATACAATAGCAGTTCTCAAATAAAAAATACAAGATGCACAAATATGCAATTATAACTTGAAAATGAGAAAAAGGTGTGTACCTTTACCACCCCGCAATGCTTTGTATATTGAATTACACATTAACAAATGATTCAAATTGTCTTATTCCTGTAGGCTTCTCAAGAAATACCAGCAGGAAGGCATGTATTTACTACGTATGGCCGGTGATATGCAGGGCAAAGTCCTCATGGTATGGTGTGCACAAGAACAAAAGAGTAAACACTACAAAGTCTTTGGAGACAATGTAAGTTGGGGGTTATTATCAGTATGCATCTCTCATCCTCACCTACATCTAATAACCTCATAACTCCTTGAATTCACAATCAGGATTACATAAAACAGTTCAACAGTATATTGTCACTTGTTTGAATGTACCTAATAGTACCTCAAAGCGAGGCTGCTTATATTATAGAGGGTCAAATAGAGGGTCAAAAGCTGGGTATTCTCATCATCTGATGCACCTGAATGGTATATTAGATACCACGTCATTATGACTTTCACATCAATCAATCAATGATGCAAGTACTTGCATAACATGCATACCCAATGAAGGAGTCTATTCGTACAGGGAACCCACGGCTTTACGTGACTGTCCGACCACGGAGCAAGTAGAGTAAAGTTTCTTGCCCAAGGAAACAAGGAGACAAAAACCGCCCAGCCTGGGGCTCAAACCCACAATCTCTGTATTATGAGACCCGTGCTCTAACCGCTCGGCCACGCTCATATGCTTGAGTTAATCAGTATTTGAGCTATGTAGAAATTGGTTGTGGTAGCGGTAGATGTTGGCTGGAAACAAATGAGACTTTCATTTAGGATTCCTCATTTTCATATAGTTCTACTGACCTCGGTACCATCAGTGCTGAAAAGCTTGCACAATCTATTATTATAGGACCTTTAATATTTAGGTGTATGAATTTACAAGTAATGCATAGTTGTGTGTAAGTGTGTGCATTCATGCATGTACATTTCCAATTCTGATTCAGACATTTGTTTTTGAATTTTATTCCAAGAGCAATCAAGAAATATTGCAATTAAATGTCCAAGACAGTTGCGTAACCAGAGATGATTGCACATGGTGCATGGGCACCGCTAATATTTCATTTGTCGGCCACCGAACGCGACTGTCGGTAAATTTCCTGGGATGTACCAATCAGTAAAATCAGTAAAACTGCAGGGTAATTTGATGCAGTTGTTTAGTTGGAATTTACAGAGAATAGATGTTAAAGTCAAGAAAACGATCTGAAACCATTTTTTCCCCTTCTTTTTTGATAGTCAGTTTTGGAAAGCTACGTTGAAGAAATTGGGTGTACCTTTTGAGTCTCATCAATTATCCATTGTCGGTTAAAATCAAACGTGTGCAATGCTGTAAGTCTGGTTACGCCACTGGTCCAAGATATGACCTCCTTTATTTCATTTCCTCTTTATAGATCAGTGATTTTGGGCTTGACCAGACACCTCGGTTCAGCACAATGACCGATCTTCTTACTCACTATCACAAGAATAACCTACCCAACAGCATGTTTTCCTTAACACAACCATACAGGAGATGAACCATTCTCACAGCATGCATCATACTAACTGTAAGACATTTCTCATTCTCTTTTCTGTTTGTTGTTTTATTTTTATTTTGAAATGTGCTTATTTCTTATTTATATATTAATAACCTGCTTAATAGCGCGATCCAATCTAATAGGCTTATTTCTACTTTTACGCAAACAACTACACAGTCATTATCAGGTAACAATGACTTCTTATTCTTATAATGACCTGTGTATGTGATGTCATTAGCGCTGTATGCGTTTTCTCATAAAATGCCAATCAAGCGTGCGTATGCACCGCACACACGCGCATTTATCATATTACGCGATGAACGTCATGCCTGGACTGATCGAAATTCTCTTATAGGGATAAGTAGACCTTTAAGTAAGAAATAAGTTTAATAAAGTATTTCTTTACAAAACCACGCATAAGAGGCATTAAAAAATGTCAAAAGTTGGTCATGACACTTATTAATGACAATAATAACTTTGCACCATCTTTTAATTTGGTCATTGTTAAAAATCGTCTGTGTTTGTTTTGGGCCTCAATACTTTTCACTTTTTGAGGGAGCTACGCTCCCTCAGAAAAGTACCTCGGCCCAAAACAAACACTTCCAATTTTAAACAATGGCCTCCAAAAAGATGGTGCGCAGTTATTATTGTCTAATTAAGGATTTGAGATTTAACAATTATAATAATAGTAATATCTTTATTTTAGATATTTTTCATTCATTGCAAAAAAGTGTACTTTCCATAAATTTTGAATGATCAAAAATAATGTTATTCTTTGAATTGATGATTTATTATGCTTCAAATAGTTACCGTGAAAACTTAGATGTTAAGGTTTGCAGGACACTTAATTAGAAATTTAGTAGTACAGTTGAGGTCAGTTCAGCATCGTGTTATTGTGTAACCCCAAAAATGATATCAGTTACATTTTGTGTTATAATCAGTTTAATCTTCATGCATGGTAGTTTTTGATGGTGATGATTGCATTACGTGCTGATACTCAGTTGTCAAAAGAATGGTCACAGTGAGAATTGTGAAATGGACATTTAATTCATTATGTGAAAATTATACTTATTCATTATTATCAACTAATTAGCATGAGTGATTTTCTTTTACTATTATAATAAGCATATCACCATTATGTGGTTGGTAAGAAGCTTTTAGGTGACAAATACAAAGTCATATTCATACAACTATCACAAATTTATCTGTGAAAATATTTGACCATATCATTTTCAATTTTCTATTATTGAAGTGCGCAATCAAATTTGTTATTAACTACCGTATCCACTCAGTCAATTCAACTATTTGTCGTCTGAAAAACCCAGTAATATATATCCTTATTTCTTAAGTTTGATAACCATCATTCTAAGACTGAAGCATTGTCAAAGTATTTTTATCATATCTGGCATGCTGGTGTGATTTGTTTGGTAAATCATATCTGGCATGCTGGTGTGATTTGTTTGGTAAATCAGCAGTGAAGGTGATAAACATTAAAGCTGGTTTCAGACTAGCCTGTCTTGCTGTCGTACGACCATACGGCAGGCAAAATTTCAAAGTGCGCAAACTCGACCGTGTCGCATCTGCTTGCCGCACGACAAGCCGATATATCGATTACCCTGTCGTGGTGGTCGCAGTGACACAATATTTTGAGTTGGAATAAATTCAACTTTTCTTGCGACAGACCATTGCAGCAATATGCAAATATGTCGTGCTACAGTACGACAACTATAAATTGAAGGTGTTTGGTCGCGTGCCGCAACGCCGTGTGCCGCAATGATAGCTAGTCTGAAACCACCTTAAGAATACCAGTGGTTGAATGTGACGAGTGGATACGCTATTTCTTGTCTCTCACATCATGTTGTGATACAAATACAACATGGTATTGAGGGAAGTAATGAAAATTACTGATCCCGATGTGTTGGATGCGTGGGACTACTTCGGAGGGAAGTAGTCAAACGCATCTAACACGAGGGATCGGGGATTTTTAATACTTCTCGAAATAAACCATGTTTTATTTGTTTTACTATACCTCATAAATATTTCACTGAATGTGGTGTTAACTCAACAAAATATCACACCAAAATGTCCATTCTTTTCTGTCACCGTATGAATTTCCAACTGATAAGTGATATGATTACGGGGATGCGATAGTTTTTCAATGTTTTCCCTGCGCGGGCGTTACGCGTACTTAGGGAAAGTAAGTAAAATACTGTCACGCGTATCAGGTTTAACTGACCAATTGTAATTACAATCTCTGTTTAAATGATTCTTTTATTCTGTCTTTATTTCAGATATCCAGATTTTCTTTAGATCAAAAAGTCTACTTCGCAACTTTAATACAAGTGTTACAGCACTATTACAAAAACTACCTGCCATTTAGTCGATTACGGTTGGTCTCTCCATTCAATGGCTGATCACAATTCCTTGGGCATTTTGTACTGTGCAAGACAGGAGCTTTCACCTTCAATCCCTATGTATGATGCAAAGCTAAATCTCAGGCATGATGTATGGCTATGTTGATGTAGCAACCATGTTGGAGTTAACCATTTCAACAAGAGTATCAGGGCTATTCAGAAACCAGATTGGAGATTGAAGCAAACTACAACAACTCTGCCATTCAGTTTAATTTGGACATTCAAGGTTTTGTTGATAAATCAAGATTAAGAACGATTTGTGAAACTTACGAATGAGGAACCAAATTAGCCCTTGTTTGTTCATATTTCATCATGCATTTACAATTTTACACTTGATTCAGAAACCTAAACAGCAATTTTGAACCTGTTTCAAGTAATTAATATGTGTATGTCAGTGTTTAATGTCTGTGCATTGATGGCTGTATTTTATCTTATGATCATGACTAGGTCACATTTGAAACAATGGCATTGAACTAGTGACGTGATATTGTGAGTGGCCAGAGTAGTCCAAAATAGATCTGTTGATGCAAAATGGGGAAAAACTGCCCTAATGTATGAAATTTAATATTCAGTAAAGACATTCTACACCGACATACTCATGGCATTCCATTTGATTTTATATGTGCCCCAGTTATGGCCGATCTATTGGACATGAGACTTACCTTTAGAATTTTTTTATTGTTACCAAAAGTAACCAATGTGGCAGCACAATCAACCTAGATTTTGAGAATTTTAATTAGGATAAAATTGAACCTCAACCTTTAAGTTTTTAGGACTTGACACCTGATATTTTTGAAACTTGGCATTTAATTAGATCAATTAGTGAATGTAATAACAGTGTGTATGGGTTAAAATCACTATTTTGTATCTCTTTACTACTCATCCATGTTTGGTGTTGCCACTATGGGTTACATTGGTAAAACGTGTTCCTTGTAAGTAATGTAAGTTCCTATTAAATTGTTTTTCAAGTTTAAGTTAGTCTTCGACAGAATTAGACTGTAGTGCATGTCAAAATCTGTATCTTCTCAAAGTCTTGAAGAATTGACACACAGAGTCCAACGACTTCACAGTGATTTCATCCCACGACGTCTGTCGATACGCAGTCTTTGCACGTGCTACGCATATTACGCTATAACTTTTGAAGACTGCGTATCGTTAGACGTCCAGCGATATTGCTGCGATGAAATCGCTGGACTGTGAACGCACCATATTGACCAATGAATCTAATAAATTGAAATACTGTTATATTTTCCAATCGTTTTATTCAGTATTCTTAGTATCATGCAATACAACACTGGAGAATGATCTCAACATTCTTATAGTGACCATTTTAGTTTTTGGTCACCGAACACTGCTGTTGGTAAATTTGTAGGGATTACCAATTCCATAGGTACCAGATGATGCTGATATTGTAAGACAAACTATTTTATTCCTCATCGATTGTTTGAAAGTTGTATTGGAAAAAATGGGGTACGTTTTAAGTCTGACAAATTTGTTTATCTGTTGAAACAAAAATGTGTGCACTACCATCATTGAAAGCCTGGTTATGCTACTGTAGTGTTATGTATTAGGGTCAGTCTATAATTTTTTGAGCTACCAAATATTTTGTGCTACAAGTCTTTGTTATTACATTAATTCCAATGCATCTTCTAATCAATACGGGATACTTGATGCTGTAAATCATCAAAATGTTTGGCATCAAATAAAGTACAAGAGTGGTGTGTTAATTTTTCATCACCAAGCCTCCTTTACTATTAGAAAATACATTGGAAATATATATCAGATTATAAGACTTGTTGCACAAAATATTTGGTAGCTCATAAGAACTATTATAGAGTGACCCTTAAAGAATATCAAAACACTAAATGCAAACTTTGCCAGTCCGTATTACATGTTTAACAGACCCATTTGAAGGTTATGCGTTACCGCCAACTTGTGCCCAGTGATGTGCCAGTAGTGCCGTATTGCCATTTTATATTGTGTTGTAGAATGCTCAATAAAAAAACTTCTACAGAGTATTTTAGTTGCCCTTAGATAATATTACAGAGTACACTGGTAAGCAATAGATTTGAAATTAGTTTCAATGCAAAGCTAGACCTCTGAACAAAGTTTCTGCTGCAGTTGACTTTATGTGCAATATATATGCAATTAAATGGTAGGTATGCTTTTAAAAGATGTGCCATTTTGAATGTAAATAATTTAGAGTGTTAAATGATGTTAATGTAATTTTGCCTAATTGATTTTTAATTGTAAAATAAGAAAATGATATTACTTTATTGTCCAACCATTCATCAACTTTGTATCTATGTCTGATCCAATGAAATCATACATTTTCATGATTTCATTGGATCTATGTCTGATCCAATGAAATCATGAAAATGTATGAAATTTTGATCCTAATTAGACAATGGATGTACTTCACAGGGAATTCCAGCAAAAGAGAATAAAAGAAAACAGTAGTTCATCTATAGCAGGTTAAATATTGGGGCGTGTTCACGCTGTAGTAAATCTTTACTGATCATGGTTGGTGTTGACTGAGTTATTTGATAAGTTGTGTGAAATATTGAATTATATCTTGTTGAATACTGAAGATGTCATTGACAGATTTCTAAAATACTTAGGAAAAAAAAAGGTTTGTCTCAGGAACCATTTGCAAAAACGCTATGCGGTATGCAATTTTATTTTTAGGAAATTAGCTGTGCGGTGTGCGATATTTTTTTTTTCCCCTCCTTTTTTTAATGCTTTTAAATTTTGATCTCCCAACTTACATGTGAAGTGCCCAGTTTGTGGATTCTTGAGTATCACCTAACACTAATGTTGTTATTACAAGTTGATGTATCACTCATACAAACATGTCTACTTACGTTACCCAGTACAAGATAGTTTTATAATAAATGACAGTTATCTGTAAGTAATACTTCTAGCCTTCATTATGTATACAGTTTTTAAGTACAATCCCCCAGTTTTAACTATGGGAAGTTTTGGTATTCCGATCTAGTGACAAATTTAACATACACTTTTTCCATATTTGAATGTAGGGTCATCACCTACATAAAACACTTGTAAAGTTTCATTTGCATACCTTGAGCCAAATTAACGCTATAGGCAAAAATGTGTATAAGAGTGGCCCATAGTAACATATAGGATATTTAATTTTGTTAACAAAATATTCCAGTAATTCAGCGTTTTTTGACCATATCTCTTAAATGAAACATAATATGGGCGTGAAAATTTACAGGAGTTATGACAAAAATATGCGCTTTCATGTGATATCAAAATCTCCAATTTGATTTTGTGAGTGAAAGTGATCGGAACACACACCTTTAAATATAACGTGAAATTCAAGGTAAATTCGCAACAGCAAATGACAGCAACCTGGATAGCGGTTGGCCGCTGGATTACTCTCAATAAAAAAAAGAGAGAAAGACCAGCCCGTAGCTCTACGCGTAAATTTCACATAGCAATGCGCGCGGGTTTCTGAGACAAAACTTTTTTTTTTGGTCTTATTCTTATACAGCTTTCACTCATGGTAACGATAAATCTTCAGTTGCAAAATTGTGCTTTCAATTTTGTTTGATTAATATTTATTGAGTGCTAGCAAGAACGGTTTAGTTTAAATTTTAATAAATGGTATACAAGTAATGAATGCTATGAGTGCAATGGGAAGAATATTCTCATGAGATGACAAATGAAATGTTCCAGTTTAATTAGGCGAAGTGGAGTTAAATGAAACCTTTCATTTTTAATCAAATGAAAATATTCTTTTCAAGAATTATCAATTCAAACCCTTTCAAAAGAAGTTTTAAATGTTTTTTAGAAATTTTTAAATGTTCAATAACAACAATAGATAAGGGCATTATTCTAAATAACAATATTTTAATGTACAGTTAACTGATGATGCTCTGATAACTTTATCAAACAGAGTGCATTTTTTATTTTCTATTGCACTTCTGGAGTGAAATGGAAAATAAAAAAATGCATTTTTGTAGATGAGTGAAAAATGATGAACGACTGTTAACCATTCAAATGACTAGAATATTTGTATGAGTTAACTTATATAAACAAAAACTCAGAAACATCAACTGTCCCATTAATTGTACTGATGAAAAGTGAGGCATTAATTTGATATCTTTTAAGTATTAAACAAACAGTACGAAGAACAAAATACATTTTGTCTATTGCTGGGCATCATTTGATGTCATTTCTTTGCTTGTAATGACACATCTGTAAACTGTTTGTATTAAGGTGTAATCGGTACAAAACCAACATGTGACATATATATGAAAATTTTTGTGTATACATTGGATGGGGCAATTGTGCATTCAGGCATTTTAGAACTTTTAGCTGGTTATTAGGTATATCGGCTAATGCCATTCTTTTGTTGTATTTAGTGTTTTTATTTTCATTCAACTGTAAGGATCAAAACATAGTTCTTTTGAGCTATCAAACATTTGGTGCAACAAATCTTTGTTATCTTATAATCTGATATAATGTTCCAATGTATTTTCTATTAATAATGGAGGCTTGGTGATGAAAAATCAATACACCACAAAATTTTCTTGGATGTCAAATGTTTGGTGATTTTCAACACCAAACATCCGTTATTGATTAGAAGATGCATTGGAATTAATGTAATAACAAAGACTTGTTGCATCAAATGTTTGATAGCTCAAAAGAACTATGTTTTGACCCTAATGGGGTAATAAACCAAACACCCATCTGAGCTTGAAATCACAGCTTGAACTAACAGCTTAGCCCCACTGCACATAACAATATAAGTTAAAGTTACACTTAACTTTGAATTTATGTGTCCTACGTTTTAAAAAGAGCCAATTGTCAAAGCATATACTTGGTTGCTATTGTTGAGATTAATTTATCGGTATCTGTGTGATGAATGCTTGAAGGTGTCTACAACAGTTGCCTAGATTAGATAGTAATGTGAATTCCAGGAAAGTTGTAGTGCAATAGCGCCCTTTTTGTGTTTGTGTCGTCTGAAAGATAGACACATAGGGATTACATTGGTAGTATGTGTGTCTGTCTGTCTGTCTTGGTTAACAATGTTAACCTTTTTCATTGTGCCTCTATCTCCGGAACTGAAAGGCCTACGGTAACGAAACTTGGTGACATGAAGGGTCTCGGGTTTAACTTGCGCTGCAAAACTTTTGGGGTGTGGTCAAGGTCAAAAGGTCATTTGAGGTCATTCTCAAAAATGTTCAAAAAGTTGTCCTGAGGTCATCCGAGGTCATTTCAAGGTCGGCCATAACTCATGAACCCTTGACCCTATATGGATTAAATTTGGACCATGGATAGCTCTTGACCCAAGGTCAATGTCATAAGGTCAAAATGTCATTTTAGGTCAAATTTTCAAAAATGTTCAAAAAGTTGACCCGAGGTCATGCAAGGTCATTTCAAGGTCACGGCTATAACTCATGAACCCTTGACCCTATATGGATTAAATTTGGACCATGGATTAAATTTGGACCAAGGTTAAGGGCAGTCAAGGTCAAAAGGTCATTTGAGGTCAAATTTTCAAAAATGTTCAAATAGTTGACCTGGGGTCATTCGAGGTCATTTCAGGGTCACAGCTATTATTCATGAACCTTTGATTCTATATGAATTTAATTTGGACCCTGGATAGCTCTTGACCCGAGGTCAAGGTCACAAGGTCATTTGAGGTTAATTTTTTTAAAATGTTCAGAAAGTTGACCTGAGGTCATTTCAAGGTCACAGCCTATAACCCATGAACCCTTGACTCTATATGGATTAAATTTGGACCATGGATAGCTCTTGACCCAAATGCAAACCTGTACCCGGGACCTGTACATCATTGACAAACTGCGCTGACAGACGACACTAGTAGTCCAGGGACCGCGATTTATTTTTTCATAAATTTACACAGCACAAAATGTGTTCAGTGTTGGGTTAGTTGCTCTTGGAATGTTCCTTTTGGTGACAACGTGATCTTAAGACCCATTTAAGGAACCACCAAAAAGGACTAGATAATTGTCACATTGCAGTGCAAGGTGTTATAGATGTATGCCTGCCATTGTTGATACAACCTGTTGCATTCACATGAAAAAATGTATAGAGTTGCAGCGTCCGTTTTAGACCTGTAAGATTGTATAAATGGTGAAACAAGACTCTGTCCAGTAAAGATTGCATGTTGCATTAGCAACTCACAGACTTTGTCCACAACTTATCACAAAATAGTGCAAAATATGAAAGATATGACGCTTATGTAGATAGTTT
Source organism: Ophiothrix spiculata (assembly GCA_000969725.1). Taxonomy (NCBI): domain Eukaryota; kingdom Metazoa; phylum Echinodermata; class Ophiuroidea; order Amphilepidida; family Ophiotrichidae; genus Ophiothrix; species Ophiothrix spiculata. The sequence goes on along the minus strand of JXSR01S014711.1, from coordinate 13,354 downwards.
ATACAAATGTAAAAAGACACAGAGATATAGTGGCTATTTTGTACATTTGCATTGCCACAATTTTGTAAATTATCTTTCATTGTATATGTACTTTCAAGAT
>JXSR01S014710.1:34395-46085 GCA_000969725.1 Ophiothrix spiculata | reverse complement strand
GCTAATGCTTGTCCAAAATATGTCCTGGAAACAACATCCGACTAAGCATCAGATTTATGGTGATATACCCCAATCTCTACAACCGTGGCACCGAGTGATTTGGTTCATTTAGATAAAATACCAGAAATATTACATGTTAAAACATGTTCAGAAAACAAGTAACCATCTTAACCAACAATATGTATTGATTTCAAAATCAGTGCAAAAAGATATAAAATGTCGTGATTTTGGCCATAATTAAAACGAATGACTTTAGTTCCAAGCAATTAGATGCACACTCGAATGCAAAAGTTATCATTAATGGTACTTTGAAATGAGTATTAAAATGAACTAAGTGGGCCATTTAAAATACCCAACAAAAATCTAATAGTTTAATATATTCAAATCAAAATTACAGTTATATAACTAATGTTATGATTTCTAATATTTAAGGAATAATTATATCTTTATTTATAGACAAAATTGGGGTAATATCCAACTGGTAACAATACTTATTACCTACTCAAATTCAAAGTAGGACCATTTCGAAATAAACACATTTTGTACTCATTTACGTTCTGTTTAATGGTCTGTCAAGAGTGATCTTAAAGCAAAAACACTGTTACAATAAATACTCTTGTATGTATTCTTAAAATAAAAAGGGTGTCATCAATGGGTCCCCATATAGGCATGCTATATAATATATGGCGTCAGTTTGTGAGTACGAGCATTCTATGACGTCATTTGACAACCTATTTGGTGTTTTTTGACACTTTTAGGGTGTTATGTAAACCTTTAACTCTTGGAAGTTGTCGAAATGACACTTGGAAGTTGTTATTTGACACCTTTCAAAATGATGCCTGAGACGAGCACTTAATGGTGTTAATTTGAATTGACAGCAATAAAGGTGTCAATGTTGTAAATTGACACCCTAGATGTACTAACGTTACACCTTGAAAGTGCCAAAGTACAACCACGGTATTATCATGACGCCATAAGTTATCCGGGGACCCATTGGTGACACCCCTTTTTATTTTCAGTGCAAGGTTGCCAGGTGGTTAGCACAAGATATCTATTCTGTCATCAATGACAATGTCGACATTGAATAACTGTTCCATCAGCACCAATATCAGGCATATATAGATAAAATGAACATTTTTTGGACAATGTAAACAAAAATCCATGGTAGGGTTACATTTACAAACAACAATGGGGTCCTGAGCACTGGATTCTTGTTTGCACTGTCAAATGGATTATTGTTTGGCCTAGAGTTGTCTGTACTTTCAATCCTTTATTACCAATATACCGTCGACTGCCAGTATATGGCGGCACGTCATGCTTTGCTTCAAAACAATACATTAACCACAAAATAAACAGATATGATTGGTTCAAAGAAGTTTACAATTTATCAGCCACATTGTCACGATGAAGCGAAACAGAAACTGGAAAAACGAGCCATATACCGTATTGGCACTCTTATCAGCAGTATAGATAGCTAGTTTCAGCATCAATTACATCAAGATCGCTTAGATGGCACTTACACCAGGCTGCTAATGCTTGTCCAAAATATGTCCTGGAAACAACATCCGACTAAGCATCAGATTTATGGTGATATACCCCAATCTCTACAACCGTGGCACCGAGGAGAGCCCAGTTTGCTGGTCACTGCATTCGAGCCAAGGACCAAATCATATCGGACCTTCTTCTTTGGAGACTGGCATGATGTCCAAACATTGGCTGTTAACCTTTAACGTACCCTGATACCATATGTAGAGATACTGGCTTGAACTTAAATGAGCTTGGAAGTGCAATGTGTAATAAAGAAGTTTGGCAAAGATGTGTGTCATGGATCTCGACGGAAGATGATGATGATGATGATGCATCAATTAGTGGTAGATAGCGATGTTTATAGCAAAAAGCTGCAGTATAATATAAAAAAATAGGTATGCCAATATCATCAGAAGTTTGGATGCTGATCAATGAACCATTACAGGCAATAATAATTATTTTATATCAGCGATTCAGCTGAAATACATTCGTGAAATAATAAACTTTCTTACCCTAGCTATTAAATGACGTGTTGCATCATTTTTTCAACATCTACATTCTAAAGGGTAATTTTATTTTACGCTTTAAAATTGACAGATTTTGAACAAACACATGTTTTGACAGGTCTTTGCTGAAATTATTTACTCTCCGAGACCCCTCATAAAATTACTCTATTCATGATTTATACAAGATGATCTTCGATATATCTAACAAGCCCCGCGTGTATTTGCCAAGACCCGTGTGACGTGTTCCCTATATTTACCCGAGAGAGCTGGTGACTTCCGCTTCGTGTCACCCTAAGACTCCTTATATAAAAGTTACATGTTAATAATACGGGGATTTACTATGCAGAACGGCGTTCTGGGGAATGGAAAGAAAATAGAGAGACTGTCATAATTATTTTGTTAGTGCAGTGATTAAAATCATCTAATGTATCAATACGCGTGTTATGAAAGATGATTACTTCCGGCGAATAACCCCTGATTTGACTTAAAGTTTTAATGAAGAAATATAAGAATTACACTATAACAGAATTGTCCTTCATTGAGGTACATTCAAATCGAACATAATTCTTTGCATGCCCTTTCCAAATTGACAATTGGCGCCCTTTAATTTTGCTTTTGGTCTTTGCTGACCCTTCCCTCTCTAAAATCTTCATCATATCTTTTTTAATGGTTTGTCAACTATCATTAAAGGAACTGCAATCACAGATCTTGTTATACAAAATAACAGGTTTGGTGGACACTCTTTTCAAAGACGTATCGTAATTGGCTACAAAACTGAATATTCTTTTAACAAACCAATCAGGACCATTAATTCATTTACAATCAGTTTTAGAAACCAAGAGGCTAAAGAGGCTTAAATTGTCAAGAAATGAGCTGCATAGTCTTGTTTGCGCAAATTATTAAGAATCCAAAAAAAAATGTCGATATATATAGAGATTTTAATGAAATGAGGTTAAAAGAGTCCACAATTCTTGTTCTTGTTTTATATATAGTTGCTCTAACCATGGAAAAATAGATATCTATATATCTGCTCTGACGATGAAACATTTTATACTCGAAATTTGTAAAGCTTCATTCGTTGCCAAATCATAACGAATATCAATAATTATTTTACATGGCACTACTCCAATCGAATATTGAGCCAATCCAACCAAAATTATCCAACATTCTCACCAAACGTTTATATCTAAGTAGCCAAATCCAAAATTGTTGATTTTTCAGCCTCAGTACTTAGACATCCAAAGAGCTCCAAAGGATAAATTATCCTCAAATGGTTCAATTTATCTTGTTTTTCTTATTGCCTTGCTAAGGCGCACAAATCGACGCTTTTTATTAACTCTAATCGATGTAGAGAGAAAAGCGTGGTTCGTTGTTGTCAAATGTAACCTTCAGCGCGCGATATCGATTTCAGCAGACGACATCACAATTTGACGAATTTTGAAATATTTGTTGCAAAATTTGATCAATTTACAAGTGAATATCACATATATGATAAATCTGGGTGAAAAATTATGTAACTTAAACTTTATACTTTTAATATAAATCGACAATTGAAAACATACTGAAAATAATCTTTTCAACAAAAGTAAAACATCGTCTGTATCTCCTCTCTGCACACAAAGACAAAACTCGTGATTGATATCTGTGAGCGAATTTTTACTAGAGTAAATATCAAGTCAATTTTAGCAGCCCGAGTGTAAATAACCCAAGAACGAAACACCACTCAGTTTTCGCCACACTCTCTGCTGTCACGTCTGTTCGTGAAATCAAAATGCTGTCGGTCGAGCAAAATAAAGATCCTCGACACTTGGTTGAATTGACCTGATTTATTTGGTGGGCCATGTTATGATATTTAAATCTAAATTGATAACCTATAAATATAGACCCCCTATTTGTGTTGGGTTTTTTTGGGGGGGTCACTTTTTAAAATGTGAAAAATTTATTTTCCACATTCTAAAATGTGATAAGTTTCACAAAACATGGCTCACTCCGAGGTTTTTATATGAAAATAAGTATGTGCACTTGTTTTTATTGGTCTGAGATAAAGTTTTTAATTATAGGATGATTCCACACAAAGTGAAACTTTTTTGACATCTAGCAAAAAATCGTCTTTTTTATTTTACCATATTCAGCTTTTTCAGTCATACGTTTGTCACTTGAAATAGTACGGGAGAAGTATTTCCCATACAGAAATTATGAAGATTTTCTATCTGTGCATGAATGAGCACGTTTTAAGTCAAAACTGTCACAAACGTTACCAAAACGTTTCACCAAAATGTCACATACGTTACCAAACAAAACAATGCATTATTACATGCCGATAGAATTTCCTACCAGTTTTATGAAATTATTTGTAAACTTATGTTACCCATCGTCTGTTTTTAAAATTACAAAATTCGCTCAGAGAATGTTTACATTGAAGCCATTTAAAGCAGAAAATATTTCCGTGCGTTGCGATGTCACAAACGTTACAGATCGTTACCACGGTATCGTTACATGTATGTACTTTATTCGGGATTTTGGCAATTAATCCAGTTTACATACCTATATCGAGATCACCCAATGAACATCAACTACACAAATTTGTGAATAGAATGTCTATGCTCTGGTCTACACTCTTAGAAGGCCGGTATCAAATACCGTATACGAGTAGTTTTCGAGATCATTTTATTTTGATCCTTTAAGGATCACTTTTGATCCAACGTGGATGGTTTTGATACTTTTTCGGATCAAAATATACAAATGGATCAAATTCACCATTTTATTTTGATCCTTTTTGATTACAATATCAAAGTTTGATCCGTTTTCTGGTTTACTTTGATACGGAAAGGATGAGCTCATATTTGATACCGCGTTTGGATCCAACGTGATCTTTTGTTTCATATTTGAGTACACCCAATATCCACTACATAACCGGGAATGTATACAATGGTATACAAATACGATAATTTCATCACACTTGATAACTGCCTGTTCCGTGGGCGAGTGGTTAGAGTGTTGGTCATTATAATTGGTAATTATACATGGTGCACATGCGGCGTGGGTTCAAACCCTGCTAGGGTCACTTCAGAGAGATGTTTTTAGGCAGATCTTTTTTATAAGAAATATTTGATCCTTTTTTCGGATCAAGAATTTTGATCCTTATTTTTGGATCACTTTGATCCTTAAAGGGTAAGCTCATATTTGATACCTAAAAAGGATCAAAATTGATCCTTTTTGTCTCATATTTGACCCTTCCTTTCTAAGAGTGTATGCTATAGGTTATGAAGCCATCATAGTGAAATTTTAAACTGTTTTGGTCACAAACGTTACCCTGGAAATGCCCTACGCATCCTCCGCATTCCGATGCTCGTCCTTCGCTGAAAAAAAACAACAATTTGTAATTGTTTGTACATTTAACATTTATTTATTTCATCAATTAACATTTATTTATTTCATCAAAAGAGGCAATGCATATCGGGATTAAGAATCGGGATACTATTTTAACCACCCCCTTTTCCTGTCGTTTCCAATGCAACGACGTTCTACTCGGTTCATTCCAATTGAATGTTTATTCAAATACAGCTTTTAGTTCGAATATTGTTTTGACAAAGAAAAAGCATCACTTAGTAACAGTATTGTGTATCCAAAATCTGTCACTCTATATGTATGATTACAAACGTCAAGATTTTAATCCAATATTAAACTAAAATCCATGTTAGGGTTACAGTTACAAACAATGGGGCCCTGTGCACTGGATTTTTGTTTACACTATCAAATAAATTATTGTTTGGCATACTTAGAATCCTTTATTACCAATATACCGTACTCTCTAAATGTAAAACGAGTGGAAAGAGTGAAAATTCACTCGAAAAGGAGTGGAGGGAGTTAAACGCAGGACAATCCGTTTTCGAGTGGAAAATTTTCACTCTAAAATGAGTGTGAAAGTTAAATTTTCACTCCTAAAAGAGTGGAAGATTGTCATAAAAAATCCACTTTCACTCCCTTTAGAGTGTTTTTCCACTCGAAAACGTATTGTCCCGTGTTTAACTCCTACAAAGAGTGGAAATTCACTCTTTTACATTTAGAGAGTAGACTGCCAGTATATGGCGGCACGTCATGATTTGCTTCAAAACATTACATTTACCACAAAATAAACAGATATGATTTCTTCAGAGAAGTTGCATTCGTTTCAACATGTTAAAGTCAGAATTGATAATAATTTGTCACAATTTATCAGCCACATTGTCACGATGAAGCGAAACAGAAACTGGAAAAACGAGCCATATATTGGCACTCTACGTGGGCTTATCAGCAGTAGATGGCTACTTTATGCATCAGTTGCTTCAAGATCGCTTAGATGGCACCACACCAGGCTACTAATGTTTGTCCAAAATATGTCCTGGAAACAACATCCAACTAAGCATCAGATTTATCATGTTTATGGTGATATACCCCAATCTCTACAACCGTGGCACCGAGGAGAGCCCAGTTTGCTGGACACTGCATTCGAGCTAGCCAAGGACCAAATAATATCGGACCGTCTTCTTTGGAGACTGGCATGTCCAACCAGAGGCTGTAGACCTTTAACGTACCCTGATACCATATGTAGAGATACTGGCTTGAACTTAAATGAGCTTGGAAGTGCAATGTGTAATAAAAATAGTTTGTAAAGATGTGTGTCATGAATCTCGACAGAAGTTGAAGAATGATGATGATGCATCAATTAGCGGTAGATAGCGATGTAGATTAGCAAGAAGCTGCAGTATAATATAAAAAACAATTACTTTATTAATAGGTATGCCAATTACATCAGGAGTTTGGATGCTGATCAATGAACCATTTTAGGCAACAATAATTATTTTATATCAGCGATTCAGCTGAAATGCACATTTATTTTTCAAATACATTCATGAAATAATAAAATGTCTTACCCCATCTATTAAATGACGTGTTGCATCATTTTTTCAACATCTACATTCTAAAGGGTAATTTTATTTTACGCTTTAAAATTGACAGATTTTGAACAAACACATGTTTTGACAGGTCTTTGCTGAAATTATTTACTCTCCGAGACCCCTCATAAAATTACTCTATTCATGATTTATACAAGATGATCTTCGATATATCTAACAAGCCCCGCGTGTATTTGCCAAGACCCGTGTGACGTGTTCCCTATATTTACCCGAGTGAGCTGGTGACTTCCGCTTCGTGTCACCCTAAGACTCCTTATATAAAAGTTACATGTTATTAATACGGGGATTTTCTATGCAGAACGGCGTTCTGGGGAATGGAAAGAAAATAGAGAGACTGTCATAATTATTTTGTTAGTGCAGTGATTAAAATCATCTAATGTATCAATACGCGTGTTATGAAAGATGATTACTTCCGGCGAATAACCCCTGATTTGACTTAAAGTTTTAATGAAGAAATATAAGAATTACACTATAACAGAATCTCTATTTTGTCCTTCATTGAGGTACATTCAAATCGAACATAATTCTTTGCATGCCCTTTCCAAATTGACAATTGGCGCCCTTTAATTTTGCTTTTGGTCTTTGCTGACCCTTCCCTCTCTAAAATCTTCATCATATCTTTTTTAATGGTTTGTCAACTATCATTAAAGGAACTGCAATCACAGATCTTGTTATACAAAATAACAGGTTTGGTGGACACTCTTTTCAAAGACGTATCGTAATTGGCTACAAAACTGGATATTCTTTTAACATGTTTAACAAACCAATCAGGACCATTAATTCATTTACAATCAGTTTTAGAAACCAAGAAGCTAAGGGGGCTTAAATTGTCAAGAAATGAGCTGCATAGTCTTGTTTGCGCAAATTATTAAGAATCCCAAAAAAATGTCGATATATATAGAGATTTTAATGAAATGAGGTTAAAAGAGTCCACAATGCTTGTTCTTGTTTTATATATAGTTGCTCTAATCATGGAAAAGTAGATATCTATATCTGCTCTAACGATGAAACATTGTTTACTCGAAATTTGTAAAGCTTCATTCGTTGCCAAATCATGATATATGTATCAATTTTATAAGCCGCTATTTTATATCACTACTCCAATCGAATATTGAGCCAATCCAACCAAAATTACCCAACATTCTCACCAAACGTTTATATCTAAGTAGCCCAATCCAAAATTGTTGATTTTTCAGCCTCAGTACTTAGACATCCAAAGAGCTCCAAAGGATAAATTATCCTCAAATGGTTCAATTTATCTTGTTTTTCTTATTGCCTTGCTAAGGCGAACAAATCGACGCTTTTTATTAACTCTAATCGATGTGAAGAGAAAAGCGTGGTTCGTTGTTGTCAAATGTAACCTTCAGCGCGCGATATCGATTTCAGCAGACGACATCACAATTTCACGAATCTTGAAATATTTGTTGCAAAATTTGATCAATTTACAAGTGAATATCACATATATGATAAATCTGGGTAAAAATGTAACTTAAACTTCATACTTTTAATATAAATCGACAATTGAAAACATACTGAAAATAATCTTTTCAACAAAAGTAAAAGATCGTCTGTATCTCCCCTCTGCACACAAAGACAAAACTCGTGATTGATATCTGTGAGCGAATTTTTACTAGAGTAAATATCAAGTCAATTTTTTGCAGCCCGAGTGTAAATAACCCAAGAACGAAACACCACTCAGTTTTCGCCACACTCTCTGCTGTCACGTCTGTGTCCGCGAAATCAAAATGCTGTCGGTCGAGCAAAATAAAGATCCTCGAGACTTGGTTGAATTTGATCTGTATGGTGGGTCATGTTATGATTTTAATTGATAACCTATAAATAATAGACCCTATTTGTGTTTTTGGTATCATTTTCTAAAATGTATCAAATTATTTTCCACTTTCTAAAATGTGATACTTAGTCATTTTTTTTTTATTGATATATGATTTTTTCTCCTGAGTACATCTCTTTCTGTTTTACACAGAACATTCTAGGGTTCTTTAGTCTTTCCTCAAAAAAAAGTTCCGTGTAGCTCAAGGAACCAGTTTGGGGGCTAAAGAACCTTTTCTGAACCTTTTTTGGTTGTACAAGGAACCAGGTCGTAGAACAAAAAAGGTTAGGAAAAGGTTCTTCAGCCCTTATATGGTTCCTTGAGCTTCACGGAACCTTTTTTGAGCAAAGACCAAAGAACCCTCAAAGGTTCTTTGTAAAACAGAAAGAGATGTTCTCATTAATAATATGTAAATACTTTAGAGGACTAAGTATGTCTTCTCTTCCCTAAAATAACCTACTTGAATTGTTAAAGGTTCAACAAAGAACCGCCAAAGGTTCTTGGTCAGAACCTTATACGAACCTTTTTAAACAAAATGGTTCCACATACAGGACAAAAAGGGTTCTTTTCCGAACCATTTTTTTCTAAGAGTGTACTTTATTCGAGATTTTGGCAATTGATTCAATATCATTCAATATCGAGATCACACAGTGAACATCAACAACAAATTTATAGTGAAATGTTTCACTTTTTTGGTCACAAACGTTACCCTGGAAACGCCCTATTATCGTGGTTTTATATAAATAAACGCATAAAAAGAGGCAATGCATATCGGGATTAAGAATCGAGATACTGTTTTAACAACACCTTTTTCCTGTCGTTTCTAATGCAACGACAATCTGTTAGGTCCATTCCAATTGAATGTTTATTTAAATATAGCTTTTAGTTTCGAATGTTGTTTTGATAAAGAAAAAGCATCACTTAGTAACAGTATTGTGTATCCAAAATCTGTCACTTCATATGTATGATTACAAACGTCAAGATTTTCATCCAATATTCTGACCTTACCAGACAGAGAGAGTCATAATAATTATATCGAATATATATGGACATTAAGGAGACAATAGTTCTGCTGATAATATGATGCAACCAAAATGGCGGTTGATTGTTTTAAAATTATATCAAACTTACATACCCCTGATACAGCCCTTGATAGCAATAACATTGATCGTAAAATATTGACCAAATATGATTTTGATTCACTCAAACAGCGAGATAAATCAATGATTCTTCCTTCAAAATTATCTGTTACCTTTGCAGACGATATACTTGTTATATATCTCACTTCATTTGACATTTTGGCGCGCTTTATTCGATGCATGTGACAGAATGCCTCAATAATTCTTCCTAAATGTATGTTTAACTTCATTATTTCTGGTGCTCTCATTTAGATTTGATATTGCTCTAATTTACTACTACTCGACTTTGAAGAAGGGTACTTTAAACAAAATGAGGAGGTATACTTGAGGACACTTAGATGAAATTGAGATCAATTTAATAGGCCATATCATGCATATGAAGGCAAATCAGTTGATTGGATGATTAAGTATCATTTGACCTTGGTAATTGTACAAACGTTAATTAAAATGTCAACAGCTTGCGTCAAATGTAAATTTTGATTTGAAAGCCAAGTTCATATACGAATATGTTTCACTTATAGGTTTTGAAAAATCAGAAATGTATATAGTTTGACATTCACTTATTTGTTTCATACATCATTGGAGAAAGAGGTAACGCATATCGGGATTGAGAATCGGTATACTATTTTAACCACCCATTTTTCCTGTCGTTTCTAATGCAACGACAATCTGTTAGGTTCACTCCAATCGAATGTTTATTCAAATATAGCTTTAACATGTTTAAGTTTCGAATATTGTTTTGATAAAGAAAAAGCATCACTTAGTAACATTGTGTATCCAAAATCTGTCACTTCACATGTATGATTAAAAGCGTCAAGATTTTCATCCAATATTCCGCCCTTACCAGACAGGGACATTCATAATAATTATACTGTACAGTGTCGTTTGCGTATTTTGAAGATTTCTTTTACAAGAAAATGGATATTTTTAAAACCATGCAAATGGTAATGATAAATTATGCTAATAATACAGATGCAATCATATACAAATACAGTGATTGTAAAATATCCACCAAATATGATTTTGATTCACTCAAACAGCGAGATAAATATGAAAATTTTAAAAACCATGAGAACGAAGACGATATATTCTGCTGACAATACGATGCAACCAAATTGTTATAATGACTATATAATAGATTGTCTTCAAATATATCCCAACAAGAAAGTTGAGGCATATTCTCAACTTTTCTGATCCAACTTACATATCCGGGCTTGCATACCGTATTCCTTTTTCAATAGCAATAACATTGATCTTAAAATATCATCTAAATATGATTTTGACTCACTCAAAACAGCGAGATAAATCAATAATTCTTCCTCCAGAATTCTGCTACCTTTGCAGACGATACAATGATATGTACGATCTCATTTTATTTGTCATTATGGCGCGCTTTATTCGATGCATGTGACAGAATGCCTCAATAATTCCTCCTAAATGTATGTTTAACTTCATTATTTCTGGTGCTCTCATTTAGATATGATATATCTCTAATTTACTACTACTCGACTTTGAAGAAGGGTACTTTAAACAAAATGAGGAGGTATACTTGAGGACACTTAGAGGAAAATGAGATCTATTTAATAGGCCATATCATGCATATGAAGGCAAATCAGTTGATTTGATGATTAAGTATCATTTGACCTTGGTAATTGTACAAACGTTAATTAAAATGTCAGCAGCTTGCGTCAAATGAAAATTTGATTTGAAAGCCAAGTTCAAATATGAATAT
>JXSR01S014710.1:15480-25955 GCA_000969725.1 Ophiothrix spiculata | reverse complement strand
AACTTCATCCAACAATTTTTTTTAGTAAGATGACATTTTTTTAATTTTCAGCATTTTTGAAGATCTGTTAACTTAATGAATTTTGTTTTAGCATCTCGTACACCTTTTGAATTGCGTCAAAAAGGCGAACTTTATAGTCATTTGTATGAGTGAATGTACATAATATACATGTTCTGCTCAATGACATAATAACCAAAATATTATACCAGATTAATGTTAGATTCAATTTGGTTTTAGAAAATAGATACAATAATGATAGTCTTTTCACGTTATTTATCAACTCACCATAAAAGAAATCAGACATATATTTTTCTGTCAATAAAACTAATAAAAAAACGCGCCACTGCACTGACTATTAAAATAAAACCTGAACAACTTATTACCAGACGATTTGTAGCAATATCCGATATACCTCCGAGGGCTCAGATACTATTTTAAGGTTTTCGATGTAACCAATTTCGCCCAACCCTAAGGGTTCATACTTCCTTTTTGTCCCCAGTAATAAAACCGGCTAAGGACTCTCAATTGGTAACTAAGTAGTTACACTTATTATGAAGTGCGGAAAAAAAGTTAAAACCCTTTAAGGCGGCCATTCATTTCAATGTCAGCAAAGACTTAAAGAATAAAACAATAGAACCAGTCTTATAAATGATTCTTATTTGAATGATAAGCTTAAAGATAAAAAGAAAATTGCCTTGGTGTATATTCCTGTTGCTTTTAAAGAAAGAAAAAACACGCACGCGAGTGCACGAGCGGGAACGTTCTTCACGGAGGCTATGTTTTGGGTTCTTAAATGTGTCTTGAATACTACCTCATTAATCATGATCTTGTCAATAAAACAAAAGCATTTCTTTTGTATTCGCGAATGCTAATTACTACTTAAGCCAATGCTTCAGCACTCGAGGCGTGAATTGAAAAGATGCTGACTATTGAATGTGGGTCTGAAAGAAATCACGAAGCTAGCGATTGCAGAGGCATATATATATTTCCCGAAGCGTAAGTTTTCCCGAGTATAAAAAGGAGTATACATCTTAAATGAAGTGCTATACAACTTCTACACGTGGTAACAATAAATCACACGTCATCTAGCTTTTATTAAAATCGTGTTTTTATCACAAAAAGAATGATCTGGTCATATGTAGAAACGTTGGTGCTTTGATTTTTAATTTGGGCAAAAAAGGCGACGTTTTCAATCATTATTTCAAGCTTAATAGATTTTGATTATGGGCTGCATACGTTTTGAAGCAAATTTTGTATGGAAGATTGAAATCATTTGGGGCAATCGGCACGGGTGAACATATTTTTTAAACAATGGTTTAAAAGTGAAAAAAAAACCTTTTAAATTTTAAGCCAAGCGCCATCGTTGACAGCCAAGTTTTATAAAATAAGAATGAAAAATTATGATACAAACCTATCAAAATAGTATATACAAATTCTAGAAAAACACGTAGAATGTGTTCAATCGAAAATTTCGAACATATTTTGAACATATTTTCAATATTCAGTATACGAATAAAACAAAACAAGACACCCAAATAAAAAAAAAGGTCAAAACACGTAAAATGTGGTCAGAGATTTTATGCCAACAAAGGAAAAAAGCAGTATGTGTATATTGCAGATATATTGCAAGTTACCTGCTTTTCCCCCGGGGCTTTTCCCTGAGTAATGAGCAGACCATCAAGTCTCATTCATAACCTATAAGACAGTATCTATTAAATAAAACATATGTAAATACACCTTTTTAGCATGGGAATGGATGAAAGTGGGACTGGATGAAAGTGAAATTGCACATTTGTAGGAAGTATCTGTTTTGCTTTAGACATGTACATACAGCTTTTTTACTTTGTAGGGCAGATTCAAAATATTCTGTAACAATCGCAGAACACATTCAGGGGCTCAATAGGCATATTATTAGATTTTCAGGGGAGCAGGAAATATCCCCCTCCATAGGCAGAAGAAAATATTCCCCCCTGAACATGGAATAGTGGAAAAAGTAATATCAAGGGACAAAAATTGCAAAACAAAATCAACCTCGAAACAAACTTCCTGCCCCCCCCCCCTCCACCCCATCAATGGAAATCTAATGGTGCGCCCCATAAGACACACTGCTCTGAACACATCAAGCGTTATACTTTTTACTGTGTATATTAGAATTCGAACAGAGGCAAATGCTATGATAGACAGCGAAGCCATTGTTAACATTTAAATAATGACAGAATGCTAGCAGTGGATGGCTAAGCCATATAGAATTTGAACATAAACAGAATGCTATCAGCAGTTGATAGCAAACTTTGTTAGCATTTCAACAAAGACAAAATGTTATCAGCAGTAGATAGCAAAGCCATTCTTAGCATATGAACAGAAATGCTATCAGCAGTAGATAGCAAAGCCATTGTTAGCATTTGAACAGAGACAAAATGCTATCAGCAGTAGATAGCAAACCCATTGTTAGCATTTGAACAGAGACAAAATGCTATCAGCAGTAGATAGCAAATTCATTGTTAGTATTAACAGAGATAAAATGCTATCAACAGTAGATAGCAAATCCATTGTTAGTATTAACAGAGACAAAATGCTATCAGCAGTAGATAGCAAATCCATTGTTAGCATTTGAACAGAAACAAAATGCTATCAACAGTAGATAGCAAGCCAATGTTGGTATTTGTACAGAGACAAAATGCTAGCAGTAGATAGCAAATCCATTGTTAGCATTTGAACAGAAACAAAATGCTATCAACAGTAGATAGCAAGCCATTGTTAGCATTTGAACAGAGACAAAATGTTATCAGCAGTAGATAGCAAATCCATTGTTAGTATTAACAGAGACAAAATGCTATCAGCAGCAGATAGCAAAGCAATTGTTAGCATTTTGAACAGAAAAAAAAATGCTATCAGCAGTAGATAGTAAAGCCGTTATTAGAATTTGAACAGAGACAAGATGTTATCAACAGTAGATAGCAAAGTCATTGTTACGCTGGGCTCCGACGTCTTATCCAAAATAGTGGGCAGTCTGAGCCATATAGTGAAGCGCCGATATCGAGGGTACCAGCGTAAGCCATTGTTAGCATTTTGAACAGAGACAAAAATGCTATCAGCAGTAGATAGCCAGTCATTGTTAAAGGATTTGAACAGAGACAAAATGCTATCAGCAGTAGATAGCAAGTCATTGTTTTGAACATAGGAAAAAATACTATCAGCAGTAGATAGCAAAGCCATTTTTAGCATTTGAGCAGAGACAAAATGCTATCAGCAGTAGATAGCAAGTCTTTGTTTTGAACATAGGAAAAAATGCTATCCGCAGTAGATAGCAAATCCATTTTTAGCATTTGAGCAGAGAAAAAATGCTATCAGCAGTAGATAGCAAGTCATTGTTTTAAATAAAGGACAAAATGCAGTAGATAGTAAAGCCATTATTAGAATTTGAACAGAAACAACATGTTATCAGCAGTAGATAGTAAAGCCCTTGTTAGCATTTAAACAGAAACAAAATGCTATCAGTAGTATAGATATAGCAAAGCCATTATAGCATTTGGAAGAAAAACGGCAAATTGCTATCAGCAGATGACAAAGAGATCCATAATTTCAACAAAGACAAAATGCTATCAGTTGTAGATAGCAAAGCCATTGTTGGGATTTGAAAATGTTATCAGCAGAATTTTAAATAGGCCTATTTTTTATTTATTTATCCTTTACAAATTCATATTTCACGTACATTACTACATGTATTAGTATAGATACGCTGTGAGGTTGGGGTGAATTTAAGCACGATTTGTTTTGTTTTTTCATTCTCAAGAAAAAATATACCTATCGTTCATCTAAATTATAAGAAATTTTGTTCGTTTCTCACACAGTAAAACATAAATACATACATTGAAATATCTTCATTTACACATTACAAGCATGATGGCTTGTATGATACGCTTTCAATTCACGAAAATCTCAGATAGCACACTCCGAAAATGAAGTCACTGTATAAGCCACATAATTGAGTGAAGGTTCATTAAATGCATGCATTATTGTCTATCACTGTCATACATTTCAGAAATATATAGAGCCAACTGCCGCTATCATTTCTCCCCGTTTGCCTAGGGGCAGCTAATAAACGAGCTCTAGCTTAGTGTTCGCCCGTAATGAATGGCGTACCGGAAAATCAAAATGCGCCTCTAAATCACGGCTAAACGGCGATAATGATGTGTAGGGAATTTCCGCGTGGTTGGACGGCATAATGGCAACAAGCTAAGATTTCCTATATGGCTTACATGATAAGGCAATTAAATCCTTGCTATCTTTCAAAAAAAAATCTAGAAATCGATCAGTTTTTTTGTTGATAAAACAAAAGCAAGTCTGGTGAACAAGCCTTTTGACCTTGATAATGAATATTTGTTATAAAACTCCAATCATAGAGATATTTTAGATGCTCAAATTAATATTGTTGTTTTTGTTTGTTGTTTTTATGATATTTTAGTTGGAAAAAAATATATTTTCAATAATATGATGTTCTGGAGGTGTAAGATGGAAACTTTATGTGGTGTAAGCTGTTCTGATAGCTAAAGCTATTATGGAAGGTCCTGAACTGTGTAACATGTGGCACTTGCAGATTTTTTTGAGTTTTTGACATTTCTACTGCTTAGCTCAGAAGAGATAGATAAGACTTTCTTATATAGGTTTCAACTGTTCATTAAGTGCACTTTGTATAACAGATACAATTCAAAAAAAGCATCTTGGTTTTATATCATAATTTATCAAACTGAGATTTGGAACTGCGTGCGGTTGGAACCTTTTCGACTGTGCGTATAGGAGTAAAATCATATTTTAAAACAACTTTCATAACTGAAATGAAATTTCTATGAAATAAAAAATAAATTTTGAGAATTTTATATCAGATACATATGTATGATTGATGTTTTGGAATGGAAATGATCTGCCATGACAACGTTCAAGTTACGTATATATTAAGCGAAGATTGAAATAGGGTCTAAGATTTATTGATCAACGACAAAACACGCGGTGCACCATAATAAGAAGGGAATTTTCCTGATGTTTCATTCTCACCATCGGTTAATAAAGGTGTAGGCGCCGATTTTATCTTGTGTATAATTTACTTTTAACTGATTGGCCTTGATCTCTTAAATGTATTATATGAGCTTTCCCCTTCAGGTCACTTAATGTTTACTCTTCAGAGGCAAAAGAAAGTATGTAACCCTAGGGATGAGGCTGTTATGTAAATACATAAAGAAATAGAAAATAGGTATACCAATTAACTTTACATTTCCTGCTATATCTTCGAAACTATAAAGAATATGGAGACAAAATTTTTTAATTATCAGATAAATGGACTTTCATTTGACATCAAAAATATACTACTTCTGGTTGAGTCCCAAAGGATCATGAGAATGTGATCGGAACCTACACCTTTAGTATCGATCATGAGCTTGAAGAGGAAATTATTTTGTATAAGTCAGAAAAGTGACAATTTTAGAAATTTCTCATGTTTTGTTATACAAATTTGTTTTGTTTTTTTAAATCAACTTATAAGCTATAAATGTGCATGATGCGGAGGAGTTTTAACAACTGGAAAAACCAGCAATGTACTCATCGTTGGAAGTACTAGTATACCGTATGTGACGAAGTGCCAAAGTGCTATAGATTTATAGTCAGTATCTTCATCGTTATTATTTTTGGAGTTAATATAGGCCCTTTGATAGATACTTTTTGCTTTAATAATAACAATACCAGTATATTCAAAAGTGGTCTTTGAGTAAAAACTCGAAAAGCCTACATGTATCTTGTACATATAAGGGCACTCATTTTATACTTCATCATATTAACCTCTTCAAATGATGTTTATATATTGAAGAGGAGATTGTTCAGCCACCTCTGCAAGTCCTTATAACATCTTAAAAAGTGATAAAAAAATCTCCAGAAATCTAGTATTTTGGCACTCATTTACTTCGTCACTTCATATCAAAACGTATACAGTCTAGTACTTCCAATGATGTATATTGCAGAGGAGATTGTTGAGCAAGAAGTATATTTCTATCGAAGTCCTTCTAAGAAATCAAAAGATGATAAAGAAATTGCATAAGTCTTTGGTACTCATTTACCCCGTCATACATATCATAACCTACTTCCGTTGAAGCTACTGAAGAGGAGATTGTTAACAAGAAGAAACTTGTAAGTCCTTCTTACTCGAAACAGCGTGAAGGAAAACTAACAACATCTTGCCATGGATAAAGAGAGCGTGGCTTTATTGACTCCTTAGAAGATGAGTAGATTCCGACCTTCAGACCAAATAACTCAACTTATGTCTACAAAACTGCACAAGAGCTATAAATCCGGGGGTTGCACTCAATAATATGTATGGTGTTATTTTGATTTTTGAATAATTTAGGGGGGAATGTGTCCAAATTTATAACAGAAATAAATTTTATATGCAGACAACTTTTCAAAAATTACCTACAAAATTATTAATCTTTATGTTTCTCATATTCCGAAGAAGATTTTAAAATGATTTTTTCATCCTTATCTTGTCTAATTAATTGCAAATCTTGCTCATTTTCAAACTGGACGATGTAATACGGTACTGGCTAAAATGAGCACCCCTAACGGCGGCAAAAACTGATACAGAGCCATTTACGTTGATTGTCGGAAACGATTTTACTTTGGGTCGGTGCTTTTCTATCACTTGTGACGGTTTTAATGTACAAATTATCCACGGTTTGAATCATTTTAAGGAAAGACTAGAAAATGATTGTTAAAAGGGCAGAAAAATGGGTAGAAAAAACAAAGCGATGTAATGAATGATTTGAATAGACAGGATGGAAAAACGCGTTTTGCAGAAGTATCAGATAAAGTGGTTTAGTATTATTGCGCCCAAGGTGTTAGGCTATTTTCCCAGGCGTTTTTGTTTTAATGCATGTCTCGCCGATCATGGATGCATGCATATAAACATATGGACATTGAAGATTTTGATTTTTATAGATTTGATAGTTGTCTTCTGGATACCCACATTTCGCATCATAAGACAAAATGGATTTTTTCCCAGGCATTTTCTTATTTTAATGCATATCATTCTGATTATTGATGCATGTTATGTAACGTAAATGTAGATTTTTGAGGTTTGTTGTCTTAAAAGACAAGTATTTTTACAAGACCTGGGACTCTTTTCTCAGACATTTTGGCATAATACGCAGATCATATAATGCATTCAAACAAACAAAAATATCACTGAACCTTCCCATCACGCCTTGCTTCCAAAGGGATTTTTGTACGGGATTTAATGAGAGGGTTTATAGTGAATATAAAACATAAACATATAATGGACATTGAAGAATTTGATTTTTATAGATTAGTTGTCTTCTGGATAGCCACATTATAAGTCGCATTATAAGACTAAATTAACTTTTTTCCAAGGCATTTCTAATTTTATTTTAACGCATATCCTTCTGATCATTGATGCATATATATGTAAACGAATACATGTAGATTTTTTTAGTTTTGTTGTCTTTAAAGACAAGAACACCGCGTACCGCATGGACTTTTCTCGGACATTTTAGCATACATACGCACGCAGATCATAATGCATTCTAACGGACATGGTTTTGAATTTCAAAAACTCTTATAAAGATCAAAAATATATCAAATCAAATCAAACTTATTTGAATATTAAAAACGATTTATTTATTTATTTTTTTATTAAAAAAAATATTAAAAACACACATTCGATAAAACACATCAAAAGGTAGAACAAAAAATATAAATGAGTTTATAAAAGATTCGTTTTTAAATCTTTAAATTGAAAACCAATAAAATAATACATTTTATAAAACTCATCATCCATATACATGTCACAAAAACGACCTGGAAGATTTATTCAAAGAGCATCTAAGTAAAAATAAATTATGTATTATTGTACCTCACGTCAACAATATGACTGAAGCCTTGCTTAAAAATAAATTCGTCTTTGCTAAAAGCCGTAGGGATATATCTCAAGCTTAAAGTATTACAAGACATAAGGGGTGTTTAAACTTAAAGACACTTCTTGAAAATGCCAAAACGAACTATCTTGTTCTTGAAAATGCCAAAACGGGCTATCTTAAGAATAAGACTGCTCGTCACATCTCAACTGTTTAGTTGACGTTCAGATAAGGACGGTAATTAAGCCACTTTTCCAGCGCGTAACATCTACATGATGATGAACACTTGGTGTGAGGTTGTGCCGTTATCCCATCATGCATTGCTAAATAGTTTGTAAAGGAATATTTGCATGTTTACACGCAGTCTTTTCCATCACGGAATCTAACCAAAATACATATTTTGGATGAAATCCTAAATCCACTGATACTATGTGATTGCAATGATTTTTTATTCCACCGTTATTGCAAAAATCGTAACAGAATTATGCATGTATGTGTATGCAGACACTGGAAAACTTACATTCTATTACAATCTTACACCTTGCTTGTCGTGAGCCTAGTTTCTATCGCTATTAATCGAATGCTTGAGTTTCATTTTCATTGCACTGGAAAATCGCCCATTTTCTCCTCCTCCTCCTCCTCCTCCCTTCCACCGCGCCACCTGGTCCTCTTTCCTCCTCCCTCTTTCCTGCTTCCTCTCTCTTCTCCACCGTTTATTTTCCTTCCTCCTCCTCCTCCTCATTCTCCTCCTCCTCCTTCTCAACATCATCATCACACCATCATCATCATCATCCCTTCTATCGCGCCGCCTGCTCCTCTTTCCTCTTTCCTCTTTCCTGCTTCCTCTATCTTCTCTGCCGTTTCTTATCCTTCCTCCTCCTCCCGCCATCTCTCCTTACCCTCCTCCTCATCATCATCATTACCATCATCATCATCATCATCATCATCATCATTACCATCATCATCGTCGTCATCGTCGTCATCGTCGTCGTCATCATCATCATCATAGTCGTAGTCGTTGTCGTCTTCGTCGTCTTCGTCGTCGTCATCATCATCATCGTCGTCGTCGTCGTTGTTGTTGTCTTCGTCGTCGTCATCATCATCTCATCATCATCATCGTTCCACTTATTTCCTCTTCTCGTTAAAATTTCACTATGTTCTCATATTTGCCCGTCCTAATTCTTCTCAATTAACCTTATATATTATATTTCTTTGAAACGCAATGCATTATGGTTCGTCGAGTCATCAGCAGGCAATATCCAGCTGATCTGTCCGTTGCTAACTCATTTTCATGTATCCTAAAGGCATAACGTTGTCACTGTTATTAGTTTCCGATTGCACGATAAGAATATAGACAAGTCGTATTTATAAGGTCGACTATTACAGACAGACAGGAAAGACGTGGATCGCATCAAATCGCTAATCATTTGCAAAAATTTGACGCGCTTCGTCACAACCGTTGCTAGAATATTACCCTAGACATGGGTAGATATGAAGGATCCGATGTTATTATTTTTTCGGCGCAGCGAAGAGTGGCAGGGCCTGGTATTAACTTGGAAAGAGAAAGGTCGTACAATCCTCCATATTTCCTCCCCCACCCCACCCACCCATAATCGGGAATGAAAAAGACAGATGGAAATAGTAAAGAAAAGGACTAAATAAATAAAAAGATGAAGAGAATGTAAAAAGAGAGATACAAATGAGGAGAGAAAATGAAAGGAATACAAGTCGAGACGTTACAGTTCTCGCCCTTACAAACAGAAAGGACTGACAACACCCGCGGAGTTCATACATGTATGGACGCTTTCAGACCTATTCGTGAGAGCATTTGTATACCATAAAGACATAAAAATCTCCTTTTAAACCATTCGACTCTATTGCAGAGTGAATAGTTTCAAAGTGGATAAGAGCGTTTCTTACATACTTTCAAACTTAAAAAGCTATTAAATAAAGTTATTTCCCGTTCATTCTCAAATATAAGAAGACTTCAAATAAAGGATCAACTTAAACGGCGATTCGTTTTACTTATGCAAGCCTTACACTTGTCATAATCTTTTCTTTCTTCCACTACTTTTTTTTCTGTTCTCCTTCAATTGAGATAAAATATATTTAAAACGAATCATCAACTTGTGATGACGTTTCTATTTATAAATTTAATTGAGATGGAGTGTAGAATTCAATATATTTGTATCTGATACACCCCCCGGGGGGGGGGGGGGGTCTTCTTCAAAACAAATTGTACATGTATGTGCCTGCTGGAGTTTGAAAATGTGACCAATCTATATATATAACTATTTTGACTCAAAAACCCGCCCATTAGTATGCCATACTCAATTACAGTGCTTTTATGTCAGAAAATACACCCAATTTTTAAAAACTGGGCGGGTTCATCTGTGACAAAAACCACGCTATTGCTATACCAAAATCTGTGAAAAATTAAAACTAACTCAACAGGCAGGGACACGTGATGGCTCACCCCGAAAGGGGGACTTTGCAGATGATATCAATTTTGATTTTATCATTTCATCTGTTACAGCATTTTCTAAGCTTTAAAATGAC